>JASDQU010945799.1:14765-30631 GCA_032191745.1 Picea mariana
TCTCACAAATTAAATGACTAGGACCCACATTCGGCAATTTCTCCCCCTTAGGTGCCTAGGGAAGAGAAACACTTGCCTTGGTACTTTATTTTAATTAAAAATTTAACAATGAGGGTAAAAATTTAAATGGACATGGAGAAGGCAAGGAAGAAATCATGACCATGGTGGATACCATAAAAAAATTGCAAAAGGATGTCCAAATTTATAAAGCTAATAATGAGAGGCTTACGAAATCCAAGGAGCAGCAAGAAGGATTCAACATCGAGTTGATGTAGAGCGTGGATAGAATAGAGAAGAACATGGATAAGGAGACCGAGTCAAGAAAATTAGGGAGTCACATGTCTTGGGATGAGAGAACAAGAATAAGAAGTGTTGACATGCATCACCATCACTCTCCAAGGCATTCATCTAGGAAAACACACAATACTTCATGTTAAATTATGAGCTTGATTTCTTATGTGGATTAATTCTTTTATTTTCTTCAACACTTTGATTATATCTTAATACACTTCAACAATACCAAATCATAACCGAATAGAAATAACTATTTAGATAAGTAAGAATGCACATCAACAACACATATACCCTGGGGAAACCCTGTACAGAGAGAAAAACCCCCGCAAACGATATTCCTTTATTGCATTAATAATGTAAAATCACTTACACATGTCCACCATGAATGTTCTGCTCTTAAAGAGCTTGCCAAGATGACTCTAACCTAACAAAGACCTAAGAGACCTTGCTAAAATACAACTATGATATGTTGCCTATAATGTTGATATACAACACTGATATGTTGTTGATATACGCCTCTGATATGCAGCCTCTATTATTGATATACAACATTGATATGCTTCTTTGTTATGTTGCCTCTTTATCACTTATATGTGCCTCTATTGCTTCACCCTTAACCTGCATATCAAACTGTTTTTAAGAGAGGGGTCAACCTATTCTTATATAGGATGAAGAGGAGAAGAGAAGAGGCTCGAAATAGTAACTTGTTTTCATGTTTTAATCATAACTCAACTTCATACTTTAGTTTGAACTTAGAACTAGACTTGACACTGGTATACTTTAGTTCGAAAATAGAAGTAGACTTGAGACTTCAGTTACAACTGAACATTACACTTTAGTTTCAAAATAGAACTAGACTTGAGACTGGTATACTTTAGTTCAAAAATAGAACTAGACTTGAGACTTCAATTACAACTCAACATTACACTTTAGATCAAAAATAGAACTAGACTTGATACTTCAGTTACAACTCATCATTACACTTTAGTTTGAAAATAAAACTAGACTTGATACTTCAGTTGCAACTCAACATTACACTTTAGTTTGAAAATAGAACTAGACTTAAGACTTCAGTTACAACTCAGCATTACACTTTAGTTCGAAAATAGAACTAGACTTGAGACTTTAGTTACAACTCGACTCTTTACATGGAAATTCGAAATTCTCTTCATGATGGATAATGTTACATGTGCCAATGCACTAGATCAATGCATTTACATCATTTTCAATATTTCTCATGGCTCACAAGGTTTGACTAGGCTCACAGAGCTTGTACATTCCCCATGACTTTTGCACTAGTCTATCTATGCTCATAGAGCTTGTACGTTCCCCTTGACTTTTGCACTAGACTGTCTATGCTCACAGAGGTTGTACGTTCACCCTGAATTTTGCATTAGACTTACATAGAATCTTGTTCATCATGAATTTTGGTTTGACTCACAGAGTTTGTACATTCCCCCTGGATTTTTTCAATACCTCACAAGATTGGTTGATTCTCCAAATCTCCCTAGCTAGCCTCAGGGTGGCCCATATGGCCTCTCATTGAATAATGATTGTCAATGCTGCCAAATTTAACACTTCCTCTTAGTGAGGGAGTCATTCTCAGCCACACCAAGCTTGCCTCTCAGCTACACAAATTGCTTGAAGGTCAGAGGTTTGGTTAGGATATCAGCTACCTGCTCATTCGTGGCTATGTACTGTAACTTTACAATTTTTCTCTGGACCAAGTCTCAGATGTAGTGGTACCTCATGTCAATACGTTTTGACCTGTCGTGAAATACTGATTTCTCTGTCAATTTTATGGAACTTTGATTATCACAGTGAACCATCGTCGTCTCGAGCTTGTCTCCAAACAACCCAGAAACCAATTTTCTGAGCCATACTGCTTCCTTGATAGCATAACTTGCTTCAATGTACTCAGCCTCTTTTGTACTCTCTGTAATGGATCCTTTCTTCCGGATTGACCAAGAGATCATAACGGATGCTAAACTAAAGAAGTATCTATAAGTACTCTTCCGATCCACTAGGCTTCCTGCCCAGTCAACATCTGCATACCCATGCAGAAATAAACCACCATTGGATGTATATCTCAGACCATAAGTAATGGTTCCTCTGATATGTCTCAAGATGTGCCTTGCTACCACCCAGTGTCTCTGTCTCAATTCAGTCATGAACTGACTCATTGAAATCATTGCATAGCATATATTTGGCCTAGTGTGGATCATGTACATCAATGATCCAATCAACTTCCTATACATGGTGAGATCCACCAAATCTGAACCTGTATCAGAATCATGAAGCTTCCTCAGGTTGGTAATCATCGGAGTAGACATGGATTTGCTATCCATCATACCAAACCTATTTAGTACATCCACTGTGTATTTTCCTTGTGCCAGAAATATCTCGCCCTGTCTTTGCCATACTTCCAATCCTAGGAAGTAATTCATCAAGCCTAAGTATTCCATCTCGAATTCTGAGTTTATCTCCCTCTTACTCCAGGATATTATCCCTTCATCTCCCGTTAGAAAGAGCTCATCAACATACATGATGAGTATAACAGTTTGGTTACCTCTTACCTTGAAGTACATATTTTCATCATCATCAATTTTTTGAAATCTCGGGCTTTTAAAAAAACCATCAATCCTGTCATACTAAACTCTGGGAGCCTGCTTAAGACCATACAAGGCATTCCTTATCTTGCATACATGAGTGCCTTTTTTATGCAGTACAAAACCATCTGGTTGTTCCAAAAATACCTCCTATTCAATATTTCCATTCAAGAATGTTGTTTTTACATACATCTGATGTAGCTTCCAACCAAGAACGAGAGCTAAAGCAATAATAGTTTGAATGGAGGTATACCTGGCTACATGAGAAAAAGTCTCTTCGTAGTTGATTCCTTCTTTTTGAGTGAAGTCTCTGGCTAAAAATCTTTCTTTGAACTTTTCCACACTTCCATCAGTTGCATGTTTGATCTTATAAATCCATTTGGAAGAAACCATTGATTTGTCTTTTGTCCTTGGCACAATGTCGCAAACATTTTTCATTATAATAAACAGGTATTCCTCAAGCATGGCATCCTTCCATACTTGTAATTTATATGATTCTTCAAATGAAGAAGGTTTGGCATCACTAATGTTTCTCATCAGTGCAACATAGCCTCAAAACCCATGAGGCCTCTTCCTTTCCGTGAAAGTTCCTTTGGGAGTAATTATCCTTTTTGCTTCCTGCACTATTTATTTAATCCACCTCAGCTTCCTTTTAATTGGAGGTTATTCAAGAGTTATTTCTAACACTTCAGTAGGTTCTAGGGGCTCAATACTTGTCCCTTCACGAGGTTCCTCCCTCTGATCATCTAACTCTTCATTTTTAGAAGAGGGTAAAGTTGGTTGAACTTCTTTTGATTCCTGCTGAAGCTATATGAATTTCTTAAATGCAACTTCCTCATGGAAATTCACATCTCTTCTTATTGTTGAGCACTCAACACACCCTAAAAATCCTATGTTAAATTTTACTTTTTTGGTACCACTTGATCTTTTGCACTGTCTGAATCTACCTCAGTATGAAAAATGTTGCCTTTGCTTATCACTTTTGTTTCTCATTTAAGTCTCTCAAATTTTTCTTGAGCATGCGAAAACACATAACTTAAAATACTAACACTTAATTAAATAATCGACAGTCAAGACTTATCCCTGACGCACTTAAGAAATTTGGCATCAGAAAGGATTGAGCATGAAAGGAAATCATTCAAGAGAACTGAGGTCATCGAGCACCGATCTTCATTGGGGTCGGCAAACGAAATTTTTTCTTCAACGACAAGCATCACTCAAGGATATCACCAATGACTGATCCCTTTCGACATCGGTAAAAGGTGAAAAGATTAAGCATTGAATGAAAATGAAATGATATCACTGATTGACGACCTCTGAAACGTTGTCGGTATAAGGGAGATTTCGAGGATGATAATACACAAGGAAACCACGTGTTAGTTTATTTCTGAGGGTCGATCCCTAATACGTTTTGGAATTGGAAGTCCCAAGTTATGCATAGAGTGCTCGACTTGAACAAAGTCCCAAGTCTGACCACCACCCGCAATCTGAGTTTCAGGTTTTCATTGCCATTTATCTTGAGTCACTGGTGCCACGTTAGCACCGTATGATGAATTCAATCGATGTTGGAGGTTTGGCAGAAGGATATCAAAAAAAGGTGCAAAACAAATCAGAGCAACAATAAGCACAAAATCGGGGTTAACTTACAAGAAATTTGGACAAAGAAAACAGTAGATTCACACGTAAAGAGAAAAATGATGCATTCAAATACTATGACTAGAATCCTTTCATCAAAATGTCAAGACTTTATATATTAGACTCCCATCGGGCTTAGGTTACATACACTAAACACTATCTACACCTTTTGGCCAACCAACTCAGTTACATTGAGAACATGAAAATTTTCACAAGAAAAGAAGGGAAGACTATAAAAATTCTGCGTCACGTCTGAGAATACAAAACAAAGTCCGCCCATCATGCCTCTTCTGCATGAATAATTTCTCCCTGACTACCTCGTGCTCCCAGAAGTGTTGTCATCTTTTGTTCTTCTAACACCCTTTGCTCTTCGTGCAACTGCACGATCGTATCTTGTGCTTCCCGAAGCTGACGTTTGAGCCAGGTTGTGTTCCCTTCACGACCTTGTGGCCCTAACATCTCAAGGTTCTTTATCGTCAATTGTCGACGCAATTCTTTATTCTCCTAGTAAATTTCAACTATGGTGATTTGTTCCTTCTCTAGCTACGAATTAGGTCCTCGGATGTTAGAACCTGAGGCTTCTTTCTTTATCGTTCGGCTCCCACTTCCTCAAATTTTGGTTTTGACAGGCTCTAGCTGGATAGTGCACATTAGGAGATCCTCGAGGACTGATCATGCACATGACTGAATTGGGATTTGGCTTTCCCCCCCAATTTCCTTATTTTTATTGGGCCTTACTCACCTCCATAGTATCTGCTGTTGAGGAAGCATGGCTTTCAACCTATTCCCTTTCGACGTAAATTCTTCCACTTAGACCTTTGCATGAGGTGATACTATCATTTCCACCTGAAGGTAGGAATCTCCCTTTGAATCCTCGAGAACATCCACTGCAAACAAGAACGTGTCCCAAGCATTTTGTGGCTCAATCCTGGTGCTTTGGTTGCCTCACAGGCCCCAAATTGAGTTTTGAGGAGTTCCCATGGTGCGACAACGTATCTACCTTATGCGTGGATGACTTGAGAAAGGCCCAAAGAAAATAATTTGATCGAGCTCGGCTCATGAGACGAGTCAGTGCATAACCTTGACTAGTAAGTAGAACACAAACCAAACATCTAGAATTTATAAAGGAGTGGGAAGTGAGTCGAAACGTGCCAGGGAACATTGAATGCATTGCAATGGGATGTTTTAAGGAATTTATGTGTCACATCCACACAACAGGTATGATCTGGGGCGTGTGAGATGCATCCGATAGGAATTGCAGAGAATGTGTGGTACGATCGCATCGATTTCTTTTTAAATTCCCCAGCCTCTATAATGAGATGATGATGGTTGATGCACTTGCTAATGTGACTCTTGTTTGAGAAACTTTCCTCGAACTGAAGCGTTTAACGAATTCCCTTTCGACAATATCCATCTCTTTTTGAACTTTCTCGTACTTTTAGCACATGTTCGACTCTGACATCCTTTCTCGACCCCAAGGGCCAAACAACCATTGGCATGAATTTTAATCTCATGTTTTCCATTCTTGATCGTTCATGCTATGGAATGCGATGTAACCCACCCTAACTGAAGAAAAATGGCGATGCTAATAGAGACGATGCAGGTAATTCAAAAGGTTGCAGAGACCACATAAGTATCAAACAATCAAGATTAGCGAGCTTTACAGGTATGCACCGGTCTGAATTCTCCATGCTTACATCTTTACATATATTCTGTAGAGTATTGTTCTGTAAGCCATTTCTAAATTATTTTAATTCTGATTGCAGGAAAGATTCCTCTGACTATCAAACAAAATTGGCTGCGTAACCTTGCTGAGGAATCTGAGAGAAACTAGGTCTGAAAATCAACAAGGTGATGAAGGATATCAAATTGCCTGAGTTCGTCACACCCGACGAATTCATCGACTTGCGCGACAGTCGAATTGCATGCCAAGCAAGATTCTTCATGGGCTAAAAGACTAGCAAAGGTGACCGACACAGCGCCATGACATGTACAACAATTTCTAGAACATCTGATTAGCGCGCGGGCTATGCTTCAGCAGTTAAGTGCTAGTCTAATCAAGTATTGGACGCATGCAGTGGGGATCAGATAAGTTTATGCACTCTTGATGGAACAATTTACCACCTCACCCATCGGATGGATGAGCGACACGGATTTCCATATGCCCAAACCTATGAGGAGTTGTTCATTAGTTGATCAGAGTATGAGACAATTCACCCTTTCAAAAGGATATCCTAATATAACTGTTAGAAGAGAACGCCATGTGGTGAATTTTGTTTATTTATCTAGAACTAGCCATTATTTTTAGTTAAATTTTATGTTATAAATAAGAACATCGACCAATTAGTTAAGGGTCGATGGTTTTTGCAAGAAACTCTTTCTTTTGGTTGTCAAGAATTATTTCTGAGCTATTGTTAATAGAGAAGTCCTTCTGGACCAGAGACAAATTATTTTCATCAAATGCATGTATGATTGGACATGGAGAAGAACTATTTCCTATCTTGTTTCATGAACGATTTTGTAATGATTAAGAGCTATTTAATCTATTGTCAAGTTATTTGGTGCAATGTTTTTTTTTCCTTTACTTTAAGGATGAAGATGAATCGTTGTGTTATCGTGTGATGGATGATTAGGGTAGGTGAATTATTTTTCTTGCCATTATCTTATCACATATGTGTTTTCTTTCTGATAATTAGTATCTCAGACAGTAATTGGATGCTCACATGGTTAACGTATTATTACTAAGTCTGTGGTATGAAATTGTCGTATGCATGCTTGAGTAGTAGGTTATCCCAAACTCAGCCTCTTCTCCAGTAGTTAAAATTAATCGTGTTTTGTTTCCATGTTGGATTATACCATCTTACATCTTATATCAGTCCCACCTAAGAGGAAATACAAAAATAGAAATTGCAAACTAAAGGAGGTTCCTTCACAAGAAAACATAAAGCCGATCGATTAATTGGTCGGATCACAAGATCTCAAGAACCATTTCATTATTAAACGCTGCAAAGTCTAATTGGGCCTCAGTGGTGGGTTTGGTTCCTACTGTTGAACTAAAGGGATTTAAGACCCATCAATAGAATTGGTGCTAGAAGGAGGGCTTGAAAAATGAATGGTTGGATACATATTTCATATAATTTTTGAGATAGTCGATTTATTCAAAACAACCCACATGCATGGCTAGTCATTCCCAAGACAACCCACACACCCTGAGTACTCCTGAAATGAGTAAATCACCATAGCCCAAGGAATAACCTTTGTAGCCTAACATACCTTATGCTCTTCCTCACAAGGAATTAAATCAATTCATAAGAATCACAAGAGCATACGCCTGATAGATCAGTGCATTGTCCTTAGCTCTGATACTTCCTCGAAGAAAAAAACAAAGCAGACCAGTGGTTAATACTCCCGATGACGTTTTTGTGCACATGGTAGAAGAATTAATATATTTTTCAATCACTGAAATCCAATATCCTCTTTATCTGATACCCAAAACACTAGCCAGCGACATCCCTGAACCAGACGATTTTTCAGAAGACGAGGAGTTCAACTCAGAATCTGAAGATATGGAGGACAACAATGACCATAATGAAGAAAGGGGAAACCTGCCACTGAGAAATCAACCTTGGTGGTCAGAGATGCTTTGGCCCTCCCGAGACCAGTCCATAACCTTCCACGACATCCAAGGAAGTTACTTCCTAAGTTTGACCCAGAAAAATCAAGATTGCCTGAAGATCATATCAAGAAATTTATACTAGCGATCAGACTTATGAACGTCCAACATGAAGATGTAGTTTGCAGGCTTTTCCCCTACAATTTTTAGAACTCAGCCTCCACATGGTATTTCAACCTACTTGTAGGATCCATAACTAGTTGGAGAAAGTTTCAAAAGGATTTTTTAGATAAATTTTCCGAAGAAACCACTATAGGAGCTCTAATGGCTGAATTGTTTGCAGCCACCATGAGTTGAAAAGAGAAGGTTAAATATTTCAATAAAATATTCAAAACCATATTAAAAAAATTCCAACCTGAAGCAAAACTATCTCAAGATTTGAAAATCAAAGTATATGCTAATGCACTCCCTGCTTCTATTTCCATGTTTGTGAAGAGGGATTCCAAACGAACCTTAGCTCAGAATTTTGAAGAAGCTAAAATGATAGAATTCCAGATGAAAGGGTGTAAAGAAGGCTAGATCTCTTTAGTTAAGAAAGAAGTTCAACCTTCTCCCAGGAGAGGACTCCTTCTTACTACACCACCATGGAAACAAGCAGAACAAACTCCCAACAAGGCTAATGGAGACATAGAATATCTAGAATGCATGGTTAAGAAATTATGAAATGAGATCATAGACATGAAGAGAAATGCAGGGGAAGGAAACCAAGGCCAAAGGCCCTATACACCTTTCTTTAAAATAAACCTACCATTCAAAGAAATTGAACCTCCCCCAACTAACTTGAATATCGATCTAGGGAATGTCACATATGATTCTTTCTGTACTTATCACTAGGAAAACCACTCTAAAAGAGACTGCCCTCAGTGGGTGCATGCCATGAATTTGATGGCCAACCGGTTTTTAGATAAGGTTTCCCTAACTGAAAAACCTAGAAGTTTGGTTATGAATGTTGTTGACTAGGAAGAGATTGACCCACCAAAAGATACAACCATGCTAATATGGGATCCAGACGTAATTATGCGTTCTGACGACCTATTTCAGGTTCAAGAACCACCCGTAGAGGTCTTGGTTCTGAAAAATATAAGTAAAGGTCATCCTGTCTCAAAGGATCCCACTACCACTCAAACATCAGGGGAAAGGTCGAATCCCAATCATCTAAAAGCACTGTTTTCTCCCTGTAAGAACCCTATTAGCATTCGTACCCGAGAATCGCCCAAACTGAAGTACAACATAGTTGAAGATCTGAAGAAGTTGAAGGATAATATATCGATTATGGGCATATGTAGAATCCCTCAGCAAAAATATTTTCTTCTACAAGTGTTGAAATCAATAGAAAACCCTACAACAAGAAATGAGCAACAAACAAATCCAACTTCCACAGATCTAGTAAATAAACCAACTGTAAATGCCTACTCGGAAGATAATAAGGGAAAACCTTTTGTCCCGCCGTTCCTCTTAACGCTTGAAGTCTTCAACAGGAACCTCCACAATTGTTTGGTATATTCAGGAGCATATTCCAACATTATTCCCTTGTCTATTTGAAAAAAATTAAATGTCGTTCCTCTCAAGAGAAATAAACATGTAATACAACTAGATAGAACCTGGGTCAAAGTCACAGGGGAAGTCAGAGATGTAATGATCAGGATAACGACACATCCTAAGTTTTTGCAAGTGATTGACATCATTGTAGTAGACATCCCAGAAGCCTATGGGTATTACTAAGTCAAGATTGGTCTGAGAATTTAAATGGGTACTTTAGTATAGACTGGAAACACCTTTGGCTACCACTGAAGGGATACAAGAATATGATCAGAATCGATAGGGAGAGATACCTAAAACATACAGTCACTGATATAGAAACCCCGAACGAACCCTCATCCACTGATTTCCCCATCCTAGGAAATTATTCCTACGATTCTTATTTTAGGAACTTCTCCCCTCTTCCATCTGATGTCCCTCTCAATCAAAATTTTGAAATGGTTTTTCAAGAGAAATCGCCAATACCGGCAGAGGAAACCCTCTTTTGTCAAGAACCTGTGCTGTAAATCACCGGAAAAAAGACAGGAGAGAAAGAAAGTAATAAGAAGGAAGACATGGTTAACTTAATCTCCCAGATATGGAAAATATATTTTGATGGATCTAAATTATAGGAAGGATCAGGGGTGGGGTGCATCCCCATTGATCCAAAAGGAAAATGCCATTTCCTGTCCTGTAGAATAGAATTCGAATGCACAAATAACACCACCAAGTATGAAGCTCTAGTACAAGGGTTAAAGAAATTCATAGACTTAAACATCAAAGAATTGACAGTTTTCAGAGACTCGGAGATTGTCGTTAGACAAGTAAGGAATACTATACATTGCAATTCCCTGCACCTAAAGAATTATCAACAGGAAGTGCATAGGTTAATAGAGAATTTTGAAGCTTTCAATATTACAATGATCCCTAGAGCAAAGAACATTCTTGTTGATTCCCTAGACACAACTGCTTCAAGGCTGTCACCTCTAAAAGATTATGAAGCCTTCTAATTCACTGTATAACTACTCTATAAACCATCGGTGCCTAACAATAGTTACAATTGGAAAGTCTTTGAAGGAGATGAATAGATCATAAAATTTCTGACTAACCAAGATAATTTCAAATACTTAGCTATTGACAATGAAGTATTCTAGGAAAAATCAACATGAACAGATCCTTGGACAGGTTAACCTATTGATAAATCGAAGTCTCACACAATCCCGAAAGGGATAGCTAATTTGGAAAAACTTTTTGACCTGAAGGAATGATTTAAAGGGCCTAAAAAAGCAAAGACCGGTAGCTCCTCTCCCCTGCATGAAACTATAAATCTCGGAACCCCAGAAAACCCAAAGAATGTGAATCTCGGAAAGACTATATCTAAAGAGGAAAGAAAGTCTTACCTCAAACTGTTTACAAAATACCAAGATGTCTTTGCATGGTCCTATCGAGATTTGAAAACTTATGATGCCCGCATCATTCAACATACTATCCCATTAAGACCCGAAGTGAAACCCTTCCAACAGAAACTCCAAAAGTATCACCCATCCCTGGAACCTCTCATGTGTCAAGAATTGAAGAAACTTTTGGATGCCAAAATCATCTTCCAGGTTAGACATTCCACGTGGGTAGAAAATTTGGTCCTTGTGAGGAAACATTCTGGAGAAATCTGCTTATGCGTAGATTTTAGGAACATCAACCGAGCTTCAGAAAAGGACAATTACCTAGTCCCACCAATGGAGAAACTCTTGCAGGCCATGTCTGGCTTGGATATTTTCTCTCTACTAGATAGTTTCTCAGGTTACAACCAAGTCCTAGTTTTAGAGGAAGATCATTTGAAAACTACTTTCCGAACCAAGTGGGGTACCTTTGCTTATAAACACATGCCTTTTGGGTTAATCAACACAGAGGAAACCTTCCAAAGGGCCATGGACATAGCATTTGGAGGACTAATCAACAAGTGTGTGTTAGTGTATCTGGACGACATAACTGTGTATTCAAGGAACAAAGAAGAGCACATCCAACACTTAACTCAAATTTTCGAAAGGTGTAGGAGATACAGTATATCCTTAAATCCTAAGAAAATTATTTCCAATGTCAAGGAAGGTAAGCTACTAGGCCACATTATATCTCAAGTAGGCATTCACATAGACCCAGAAAGGATTAAGGCTATAGCTCAACTCTCGTTGCCTCACAACAAGAAAGCTATGCAGTATTTTTTCGGACAAATCAATTTCGTGAGGAAATTCACTCGCGATTTCGTGGAAACTATCAAACCCTTGTGAACAATGATTCATAAAGATGTCAAATTTAAATGGGATGATGAACAGAATGATTCTTTCAGCAACATCAAAACTGCTATATTTCAAGCCCCCATGTTATGAAGTCCCGATTTCAATAGATATTTCTTCCTCTATACTTTCACTTCCGACCAATCGTTAGTTGTGGTATTGACTCAAAAGCATGATGACAACAACGAGGCCTCAGTGTCATTCATGAGCACTAACCTCCAAGGAGCATAACTAAATTATCCTATCATAGATAAACATGCTTATGCAGTTTATAAAGCTGTAAAACACATCAGGCCTTATATCCTCAAGAACCATACCAAAGTAATCATACCTCATCTTGTGGTCCGCTCCTTGTTCACTCAACAGGATATGGGGGGAAAGAAAAGGGAACTGGATGGAAGTAGTTCAAGATTTTGATCTAGATATAAAACCTGTCAAACTAGTTAAAGGACAAGGGTTATCCAAACTTGCGGCTGAAACTCAGGATGAAGTAAATGAAGCTCTATATGGGAGAATGAAATGGCATTATGGTGTGGTGAAATTTCATACATTTCCCCAGGGCCAGGGTCTTGGTATGAGAATTTGACTTATCTCTTGCACCATGGGACTTTCCCAAAAAATATCAACCCTAGGGAAAGGAGAGCTCTCAGGTTAAAATCCGCACAATACCACCTCATAAATTCAGTACTCTTCTGGGTTAATTATGACAGGGTACTATTAAGATGTCTTGAATGGGAAGATGTCTTGAATGGGAAGATGCAGACAAATTTCAGAAGGAGCTCCATGATGGCCCTATCGGTGGACATTTCGCAGGAAACACCATCACTCATAAGATACTGAGAGATCCTTATTATTGGCCCACCTTGTTCAAAGACACTCATACTTATGCTAGAAACTGCAAAACCTGTCAAATAAGCGTTGGGGGAGAGAAGAGAGCGACAGTCCCACTCCAACCAGTGACTGTCTCAGTTATTCAAAACAACATAAGTATATATTTACCACCACCAATTATTTCATGAAATGGGAAAAGGCCATCCCTCTGACCCATGTAAACGAGAAGGTGGTAATCCAATTCATTAGAAAAAAAACTGATCACAAGGTTTGGGGTCTCTTTTGTCCTAGCTTTTGATAATGCAACGTATTTTTCTTCCACACTATTGGCAGATTTCACTCTGGACAAAGGAATCATAATTAGGTACTCTACGAATTATTATCCACAGGGAAACGGGGTGTGTCACATACCCACTATAACGTAGTAAAAATTTTCGTTCTACCTCAAGGGACAGAATCCCCGATTACCGATGAGATCCTTTTCACCTTAGTCCTACCAGCTATGCGGCTGGTCTACGTGACCTTCCTTCATATGGCCACAGTCCTAGTCTCCTATCGGGATTTCGACATATTCAATGTCAATGTGTGAACGTCCCCAAGACTCGCGATTCTCCGATTCCCGATGCACCTTTTTCATGCTAGCCCTCCTGGCTCAGCCCCTGGTCCACGTGACCATCACCCCGTGACCACAACCTTACCCCTCGTTAGGGTTTCAAGGTTTGCGATGCCAAAATGCATGCGCCTATGGAATTCCTGACTCCTCGAATCCTGATTCTCCAATGGCTCCCGGTCTTTAACCTGCCACCTGTCTTACACCGACTCCTGTGTGGCCCACGCTATATTCCTGTCTGTTAGAGTATCGCGTTTCACAATACCAACAAGTAAGAGTTTCACACCTTCGAAAACTCCATTTCTCCGATCCCCGAATCCTCGGGATCTCCTGACACGCGTCCCAAATAATGGGCGGTTCCGATCTCGTCAGAATATCATGCTTCATGAATTCGCAGCTTCTGTTGCCAAGATCATGGGCTTCAACCTACGAAACCCCGATACACAATCCTATGTGTAGATCCAACAGTTATCCTATGACCCAGATCCAACGGCTACCCTTCTTCCTTGCTCCTCGCGTCTCGCGACTTGGAGTACCAAATGATTGGACCCTTACCCTACGAACCTCCAAGTTCAAGAGATCCCTGGATCTCTACCACCTGTCCTCCTCGGATGGACGACTCTGATCCTCTCGTGGCTTCGCCATTCATGACTTGGAGCATCTAACTTCTGGACTCCTACCTCACGAACCTCCGAGTTCATGAGTTCCCTGGATCTTTGCCACCTGTCCTCCTTGGATGGATGGCTCTGATCCTCTCGTGGCTTCGCCATTCGCGACTTGGAGCATCCAAATTTGGACTCCTACCTCGCGAACCTCCGAGTTCACAAGTTCCCTGGATCTCTGCCACCTGTCCTCCTTGGATGGATGGCTCTGATCCTCTCGTGGCTTCGCCATTTGTGACTTGGAGCATCCAACTTTTGGACTCCTACCTCACGAACCTCCGATTTCACGAGTTCCTTGGATCTCTGCCACCTGTCCTCCTCGGATGGACGACTTGGATCCTTTTTGCCCCTATTCACGAGGCTTAACCCTCATCTATCTCCCTATGGATCTAACGACTATCGGGTTTCCTAGCTAAGATCTGATGATTCAGATTGGTCCCAATGCTGCACCCTTTCCTACTGCTCTTTGGACGTCGAAAAACCAACGGTCCAAATGTTCTCATGGAGCCTGGGGGTCTATGATTTAGATTTCCTCGCTATTCATGAAGATAGAGGAAAAAAGGGTTAATGACAATTAACTCCCTCGTTTATTCCTTCGATTTAACGATCGTGAATGACCACAGATTCCCTGACAGGATCTCATCCATTGATCAATACTTATCCCTACGCTGCTACTTCAGGATTTTAAGAGGGTCATTCCTATTTATACAGGGTTGTTAAGACTTACACATTCAAGTCCTTTTTCCAGGTTCTTGGTAAAACTTTCCAAGGAGGGAGATCTCTGTGAAGAGGTCTATCTCGGGGCATTCTTGGAGATAGATCAGGGGAAACAAATTCCCGAGAGAAGACTAGAAGTCGGACTTGGTTCGACTTATGCATAATTAGATTCATTTATCAACATAAGCCATGCATGGTTTTCCTGTTATAAACATATACAACTACTAATACTGATCAAAATACCATACAGACCTTCTTATAATGAAAAAAATTCACAGTTTCACAGCTTATGAGAATAATTATTAGAATACATATATTTCCAGATGCCAAAGGCAAAACACTTATCAGAAATAACACCAAGTTTTACGCCACTGCTGAGAGGGTGCTCATTTCCACCCAACCGTAGGCGTAGAGAATCCCAGCGGATTTACCACTAGCCAACCCTGAGCTGAGACCACGATGCTGTCGAGACTGCGTCTCTTCGTCTGCCAGTGATCAGGAGCGAAGGTTGCAATCCTTCCTCTCTGCTATCACTCACTCTGTGTAAAAACTTCCAGAGTTCCCCTCGTGTCTGTCCTTTTCAATCGTCTCTGCCATATGCCTTATCCTCTCGCGAGGTTGCGTGTGGCACGATTATCCTCGCGCCGATCAGGCCTGACGACTCTATGGATGGGTGGTTCACCATCCCATCCCTCATCAAGCCATCCGCCTACTAGCCTGTGAGGCATTGAATTTCAGGGCTAGCGAGCCACTTTTGGTTCTCCGAGCCAGTGGAGTCCAAATACGGTATTTAATTCTCGGTGGAAGTTAACACCACCTTTTCAGGTGCCTTCCACCGCCATCGTGGTCTCTTTTTCTGCACATCCCCTCATCAGCAGTCATGCAATAAATTCAGAATGTTATTCACATTCATTGACCTCTTCCTCAAGGTCCATTTACATCACATATTCACATTTATGAGTTTGCCATAGTTCTTGGCCAGTCCAGTTATATTTACAAGTTGGGGGAAACAGGGTGTTACAATTCCCT
>JASDQU010945799.1:34371-60350 GCA_032191745.1 Picea mariana
ATGCAGATTAATTCTTTTATTATCTTCAACACTTTGATTCCAGCCTAATACACTTCAACAATACCAAATCATAACCGAATAGAAATAACTATGTAGATAAGTAAGCATCCACATCAACAACACATATACCCTGGGGAAACCCTGTACAGGGAGAAAAACCCCAGCAAGCGATATTACTTTATTGCATTAATAATGTAAGATCACTTACAAATATCCACCATGAATGTTCTTCTCTTAAAGAGCTTGCCAAGATGACTCTAACCTATCAAAGACCTAAGGGACCTTGTTGAAATACACCTCAGATATGTTGCCTCTATTGTTGATATACAACACTATTATGTTGCTAATATATGCCTCTAATATGCGGCCTCTATTGCTGATATACAACACTGATATGATTCTTTGGTATGTTTCCTCTTTATCACTGATATGTGTCTCTATTACTTCACCCTTAACCTACATATCAAACTATGTTGAAGAGAGGGGTTGACCTCTGCTTATATAGGCTGAAGAGGAGAAGAGGAGAGACTCAAAATAGTAACATGTTTTCATGCTTTAACCATAACTCAACTTCATACTTTAGTTCGAACTTAGAGCTAGACTTGAGACTAGTATACTTTAGTTTGAAAATAGAAGTATACCTGAGACTTCAACTACAACTCAACATTACACTTTAGTTCAAAAATATAACTATATTTGAGACTGGTATACTTTAGTTCAAAAATAGAACTAGACTCAATACTTCAGTTACAACTCAGCATTACACTTTAGTTCGAAAATAGAACTAGACTTGAGACTTCAGCTACAACTCAGCATTACACTTTAGTTCGAAAATAGAACTAGACTTGATACTTCAGTTGAAACTCAACATTACACTTTAGTTCTAAAATAGAACTAGACTTAAGACTTCAGTTACAACTCATCATTACACTTTAGTTTGAAAATAGAACTATACTTGAGACTTCAGTTACAACTCAACTCTTTACAAGGAAATTCAAAATTCTCTTCATCGTGGATAATGTTACACTTTCCAACACACTAGATCAATACATTTATATCATTTGCAATATTATGAATATTGTTTTTTTCTAGCTCATACGAATTTTATATTCAATGTAACTTTTGCTAGATGCCTTGAATTATTATCATGGCTCACAAGGTTTGACTAGGCTCACAGAGTTTGTAAGTTCCCCCTGACTTTTGCACTAGTCTTTCTATGCTCACAGAGGTTGTACGTTTCCCTTGAATTTTGCACTATACTACATATTTTCATAGAGGTTGTACGTTCCCCCTGACTTTTGCATTAGACTCACATAGCATCTCGTTCGTCCTGACTTTTGGTTAGACTCACAGAGGTTGTATGATCCCCTTGGATTTTTTCAATACCTGACAAGACTGGTTGATTCTCCAAATCTCCCTAGCTAGCCTTAGGGTGGCGCATATGGCCTCTCATTGGAGAATGACTATCGATGATGCCAAATTTAATAATTCAGGCCCATCCCCTATGAGGAATCATAAGTGGGGTTTTGCGGTGGATGAGCCATAGGGAGAAATGAATAAAATCAAACCACCTAATTTTGATGGTGAGCACAATAAGGATGCAGATGCAGAAACCTAGATGTTGGGCATGAGGAAGTACTTCAGTTACACAATTACTCTTCTCAGGCAGAAGGGACTGTTAAATTTATAGTTGCTATTAATTTTTTTTCAATTTACTAGACAATAATAGCATAATCATGATCACTAAAAGAAACACAATCACAAGGTACAAAACATTTATCCTGGGAAACCCTCATGGGGGAGAAAACCCAACAAAAAATTCCTTCATCCAAGACTGAGCAATGTGCCTCTCTCTCCTTCTTCTAGCAACTACAACTTCATTCAATCTTGCACACTAGATGAGTGAGTGAATGAGGCACTAGCCTCTCTTATTTATACTAGCTGAGGAGATCTAGGTTGGTGTCTCTTTATTAGGCAGGGCCAACTTCTACAACTAGTGGCTAAAAGAAATTTAATTAGCCCTGGGGGTCGACTTCTCAATTAGCCTCACTTAATTAGGGTTTGACCAATCCACAAAAGGGTATTTGGTCTTATACAAAGCCTAACATGATCAATCCACAAAAGGGGATTTATCTATAAGATAATAACTCAATTATAATTAGAATATACTTCTCAATTACAATATTTCAACACTTCCCCTTAACAAGAAGGATATTTGATCCGAAAAGATTTTTTACTGACAATGGTTGAGTTTTAAAGAATGAGTTAAAATTACCATTTAGGAAACTGATGAAAGAGGAAGAATTAAAGATGAAATATCACAGCCATAAATAAATATACAGATATGGAAATAAGCATGAAGAAACATCAAACCACAACAACAAGATTATTAACGGAATTCGACAATCTTGCCTACGTCTCCGGGGCTTTTGTCTTAGTGGGTGAAGATTTCTTATTTATGTTTAAATATTCAAAAGCACATCATAAAAATGCCAAATGGATTACAAAATGATATGGTCATGTTCTACCAGATCTCAAGAATCCATCAAAACTGATGGTACTGAAAATAGATGAACGAAGCTCCCAGAAATGGCCCGCAAAGGTGATCTCCTCAATGGATTCCCTGCATAAAAATGTCTTTGGCTCAACAATTATTCAACAATTTCCTATTCTGAACCTCCTCTCCATGGCTTCATGAACCTCTGGTTTAGATAGGCTTGAATTTGGCAAAAAAATCCTAACTTCCCCCCAAGATATGGCCTCAAAAAGGGCCCAAGATCCTCCAAAAATGGGCTAAATCTCCCAAATCTGCTAAAAAAATCAATTAAAAATCATATTATAAGGTAGAAAACCCACTAATTGGAAAATATATAGGCGCAACCCCTAAAATTCAGGCTCTTGGTCACTTGGGTGCTTCCATGTGGCCTTGGGCCGGTGCACTAATCCTTAGCCCTTAGCCTTCTACCCTTGGTCGCAGGTGTGTCCATATGGCTTGTCTCTTATGCCTCCATGTGCCCCTTATGTTTGTTATCCCCGGTTGTCAAGCCCTAGGTTACATGCCCTAGTTTGTGGGCTAGCCTGACCGAATGGCTGCTAACCCTATTGTGCGGTAACTGTATATATGGGAGTGGACACATGGTGAATGGTCAAGTGGAAAGGTGTCGAAACTGGGGGCTATACCCAACATACTGCACCAAACATCAACAAGAGGGAAATATAAAAATACATGTCACCAAGATCTGAGGGCTGGCCTCCATAGAAATATGCACCACCATAACAGAACTACGATCATGTGATAACGGTTCTATGTTGCACGCCGGGGGCTGGGGCCTAGCCCTAGCCCTATTCTCCACCAACCAACACTACATTGAAACTTAAATAGATGTGGCGCAATATAAGAGTAACATCCACCGTGAGGGAAGGCTGGTATCTTGACCCTACAAAGTCGCTCTCTTCTCAAACCAAAGGTCGCAAGTTCGAATCCCGTGCGCTAAATATATCTTTTCACCAACTACAACCAATGAAAGGGTGCCATGTGGTAGCCCAGAACTAGTCCATGTGGCACCATCACATTTTCTCACTAACTGCCATGTGTCCAACTATGACTGGTCTGCACCACTGCCACCATTTTTTCCCTGTCAAACTAGCATTGTACCTACCACGTCACTCAGCTGCCATGTGTTGTACGTTTGTACAAACTTTTCCATGTCAACCTGTGCCATGTGTCACCCTTGTAGTGGTGCCACGTGTCACAATATCACTCATCCACATATGCACCTGTCCATGTCAGCGCTTGTCCATGTCAGCATGCCAATGCACCCTGCCACATCACTTGTATGACCGTACCACCTATATATTTAACTTCCATGTCAGCACTGTACAGACTATACGTACTATAGAGTCATCAAATTTTGCATGTTTGGACAAATGAACAGATCAAGATATATTTCACATACGGTGTCCGTTTGAGCCCGTTCAAGTTGCATTGGATTCGTATCGACGAGGCCTATGTGGATGTCTAGTTTGAAGCCATTCTAAGGACTTTGATTTTCAAGTCTTCCTAGACCCATTTTGATTCTTGGATCCATTATAGACCACGCATCCCCACTAAATACCTTTTGGTCCTCCAAAAAGATACTAACGATTCATCAAGTACGGGAAATGCCAACCCACTTTTTCTTTGTCTTCAAACTCTATCATGTGCACCTGTCTTATCAAGATCAACTATAAAACAACCATGATAAATGTCATCATATTGTTAGCCACTTGGGTTCTATCACATCTTATTGAAGCCACTATCATCCATGTTGACAACATTACTAATAATAATATCATAAGTATGACTGCAAATGAGCAAATATGTTTGTAATACTTGCACGAAATTATCTTATCTTGAAGAAAAGTGTGATTGATCTTCCATTCTACAATCATCTCATGTTCTTTCTTCAGATCAATTACTTGATTTCAAAAAATTATAGGTGTGTTGCTTGCATCAGATTTCTTTCTTAATTGTTCCATTGTTTGAAGAGATTGATTTTCTTTTAAATGATGAGCATGAACAACATATTCTTTGCCTGCTTTGATTAAGTGATATTGATTATGTTCCCTGTAGAATATTTCTTTGTGATCATACAAATAAGGATTTCCTAAGACCATTCCACATTCATTTAGTGGCACCACATCACATGTTACCTCATCCACAAACTTAGATGAAATTGCAAAATTTAATATACATTGTTGTGCTATGTGCAATTTATAGTTGTTGCTTATCCATTTAAGTGAGTAAGGCTTATGATGTTCCTGAGTGTTTAATCCCAATTGTTTAACCAATTCCTCTGAAATGAAGATATATTGAGATCCACTATCTATCAATGTGTCAACCTTAGTATGCCTCATAATGAACCTTATGTGAAACAATTTACTTATAGAATCAAATCCATCACCAATTTTACCTGTCAAACCAACCACTGAGATTTTAGATTCATCACCTGAATCTGATCCCAAGTCTGTTGGTTGTGTTGTTGCTGCAACTGTTTGCCTCCCTTTCTTTACTTTGAACCACTTCAGTCTCTTCTCGGGATGCAGTTGCCAGCAATGGTCCTCATCATGCCCCTCTTTATTGCAATTCTTGCAAGAGGGATTCTCTTCCTTTCTTGTCACTAAATTTGTCTTCTTGCCATTCCACTTCCTTTTGTCCTCTTTCCTCGAAGAAGATTCCCTTGATACACCAACTCATGTTTTCCCTGCCTCAATGTATGTTTCTTGAACAAAAACCTCATCAATATTAGTAGGTCCAAACATAAATACAGTGTTTCGAATATGTGCAAATAAGCCTCCTATATACTTCATAAGAGTTTCTTGGGTATGTAAAGGAATATCTAACATCAACGCCATTTTACGAAATCCATCTGTGTATTCTTGCACTATTTGTCCTTTTCTTAGTTTAAGATCTTGCCATTCAATTAAATCCTTCTCTTTATAACCCAAAGGATAGAATTGTTTTCTAAGTGCAGAAACAAAAACTTGCCATGATGGAAATACATTACCCACTTGTTGCTTGCCATTTTGCAACTTGCTTTGCCACCAGATGAGTGTTGTGCCTGTAATTCGAAGCGATGCCAACTTGATTTGAGTTGCCTCATCCTTGATTTGTTGCACACAACAATAAACCTCCATCTGTCTGACCTAGTTATCAAGCCTCCCTACACTAACTTCACCATCATACATGGGTAATTCAAATTTTACATAAAGCTTAAGTAAAGGCATTTCATTTTTATGTTTATGGGAATGTTTTCTTGCGGTGGATTTGGAAATTGAAGAAGATTAAGTTGATGGAGAAAAAGGAGGTGAAGGAGGAGTTTGAGGAGGATCCTCTCCTTCTTCACTTTTGACCTTTGAATATTCACTTAGATTTAGTCTCTTTCGTTCCATGTAATCCTCATATAGAACCTTCATCATCTCTGACATGGCGAAGAGAGTTTTTCAAAACTCTTTCTCATCATGAGAAAGTCCCTCTTCCAATGCCATCTTCTCACTTTGAGAATTTCTCTTTCTTGATCCAATCTCATAATTCTCTTCAACAAGATCACCTTCACCACGATTCAAGATTTCCTTGGTAATCATGCAAACTCAAAAACCAAATGTTGGAGCCGCCTTTCTCAACTAGTTTAAATATAATTCTTAAAATCAAAGGTTGGACTTTAAGTTGTCTTTTACTTTGTGACCTTTACCCACTGAAAATTTCAGTAGTACTAATATGCGAAGTGGCGATGGCCATTGTACTCCTAATCCATTTCCATTTAACCATTAAACAATATTTTTCACTTTTATATACCTTGGGATATCGCATTTTGGGAGTTACAAGTCACACGGTTTCCAAGCCCCAATGCACGAAGTCGCAAAACAACCTTGAAAGCTTACCCAAGTTAGCACCGAGAGTAAAGTTCCTTAAACCTTAGTAAAGTGTTGTCAGGATTTTGTGTCTCGGCAATCGCTCTCCCCAAAAATCTTACTGTAATAACTCCGATAGGCGAAGTTGCGAGATAGTTTTACAAGTCACCCGGGTTAGTGTCAGGGGTAAGTTGTTTTAAGCCATAGTTAAACAATGTCGGGGTTTCGCGACTCGACATTCACTCTTACAAGAAACTATACCTTTGTAGCCCTGAGTCACAAAATCACAATATTAATTAAACACTTACTAATTAAACACTGATTAATTAAACACTTAATCCAGATCACATTTTTTTCTTAACTAGATTGCGTCATCATGATCTCTGGTTTTAGGGGCTCGAAGGATAGGAGTGAAATCTCCCGATGCAGCAAACGCCAAAAAGGGTGATTAAAGTTTAAAGAAATCCTAATTAAATAAGCTAAGCCAGATTAATCAGTACATTAATACAAATATTAACACGCACCATCTACGGGTTAAATTTAAATGTTTTTTTGCGCTCACTTGTGTCTCGACCCATCAAAATTTATGGCATTTAATTGAAATGAGGTGAAGTGATAGGTAAAGATATTGTTTTTATTGCTAAATATTTCTCAAAAAATGATTTGACCATTCCGTTCATAAGGACACTGGGGTTTTAAAGGTCGAGATATAGAGTTCTTTCTCTCATTGTTTCAAATTTCATTTCTATCTTGCACAAAGAAGCTTTTCTCCCTAGGTTAATTTCTGTATGTATACACATTTTTACTACAGGAGAGATAAGTTAGAATCCTCTATCATGGCTCCATGAAAAGCGCCCAAGGCGATTTCTGAGAATTCAAGGCAAGGATCAGATACTGTTTCAGATACTTGACCCTGAAGTATTGGTTCTATTAGAAACCTGTCATATGTCTTTGAGGTTCCTCAGTCTGAATTGGTGAACTGTTAAGATGATTCCAACGATAATGAGAAGGATGATTTGGCCACCAAATACAAAATCATTGTTCAAGAAGAGATGCATAAGATAACGGCCAGGCCACGACTCCTTCCCTATTATGATATGATCTGATGGGCACTAGATCATGTGGATATCCCAACCATAACTATTATCATCGAGCAGAAGGTGACTATCGGGAGCTTTAGAATAGAACATTTGCAGGCGATGTACCAATTGTCACCCACACCAAACTTCTCACACAATGCTGAGTTTCTGAAAGGTTTTAAGTGGAAAGAATTTGAGCAATTCGGTAGAAAATTGTTTGATCTGATCAAGGATTGGGTCTCGCACCCTGCAAAGTTCAGACAGACGGTAACAGAGTTTATTCAATCTCTTCCTTGGAACCAAAATTCAAATATATAGCAATGATGACCTGTAGGTGGTATGGGAAGGAGAACACCACACATTTTTTTCTCACGTGGGTGCCTCTCATTCATGCAGTTGCTAAAGGCTATTCCTCTGACTTGGCCAAATTGTTGTCAGATAGTTTAACCAGTCGGATTACCGAATATCGGATGCAGAGGGTGAATAGGAAGGCCACTTCATTTTTTATGTCTGCCTACATCATGGATGTTGTTTGTTTCATGACACCTTTAACTCTAATGAGCTGGAGATGGACTGCATGTGAGGTTGAGCCTATCCATGTCTACCACTCAAAACTTTGGGAAAATAAGGCCACAAACTTCATATACAAAATTTTCAATTGGGTAATGGTACCAATGCATGTTTCCATCTTTGGCAGCCCACCGCCCAGGATTTCAGATATCATCGCCACCAACTTAAGAAATGTGGCCGACTAGTATGTAGAGGTGGAATTTTCATACATTAGGGTTTTTGGCACTTCTGTTCCCCTCTATGCTCTACCATTATTCATACCGGATAGGCTGGTTTGTCGCGAAATTGCTAGGCAAACTGTGATTGGTGGAATAAGAAAAGAGCTCAAAGGATTTTCAAAGAAGGTATGGCCGCCCTTCCCCATTCATTTGAATACATATTCTTTATTATATTTCGAACACACAAAAGTCGAGGCAACGGCTTTGGAGGATATTAAATTGGTCGACATTGAGTTCAAGAAGCATGACCCACACAGGATCGTGATTAATCACATGGCGAGTTATGGCCTTAAAAGGTATGAACATGAGCATTCGCCTCATGAAGACATCTTCCAAGGGGCGAGATCCTATGCCGAGGTCCTAAGTCTGATTCAAATATCGTCACCCAAGGAGATGGTTAATTTCTTCAAATTTCAGGAACATTGGCGAAGCTGCCTTCCCCCAGTCTTATAGGGTAAGAACCCGCCGACTGCAGATGTACAACAAATGGAAGCCAAGGGCTCCAAAGATTCAGGACCTGACCAAGAAGAACACCAGGAAACGAAGAAGCAAACTGGGGGCCCGAAACAGGAAGCCGAGATCCCCAACCCTCCAAGAAAGCCAGCCTCAATTGTTGCCCCGTGGAAATCATCCAAGCAGATCAACAACCCCATCGTTTCTGTTACTCCCTTACAGTCCACAAAGGGGATCCCAGACACAAGATGGATTTTTGGTGAAGAACAAACGCCCATAACTGTGGATGAGTTGCCTCTGAACGAATTTTTCTTCGATAAGAAGAGAAAGGTCATTGTGAAACAAGAACTTTATCAAGAAGTAGGCATGACAACCAAGAAATTTAAAATCCTTCCTGATGGGAGAGCCATGAAAAAAGAGGAATTTTCAACTCAGATAGCAGGGGTGTTGGGGGATTTTTCTATAGCCAACCAATATTTTGTCGAGTCCCTAAAGGAACATTTGAAGTAGAAAAACCACTTGATCAAAACTTTGGAGGATACGCTGGCTACAACAGAACTAGCCGCCAAAGATCATGCGAACATAGGTATAGATCTAGCTAGGGCAACTGATCAAAAGGAAATCGAGCGGCTCAAATCTGATCTTGAATAAACACAACAGATGGCTCAGACTAGCCAATCATAGATAAGTCAACAACTAGAATTGATAGGGCAGTTACAGGCCAAATTAAATTTTGCTGAAAGCCAAATGATAGATATCAAGATATTCCAATCCCAAGCCATAGAAATTTGAAAAAGAGTGTCGGTAGTTCAACAAGATTTACTTGCTAAAGTGTAAACTATTCAAAACCACTACCAACTCATTGATCAAGTACTAGAAAACATCTCCTTCAGAGAAAAAGAAGTTGGGGCGGCTCAGGTCGCTTTCCAAGAGGCTGTTATAGCCATGACAAAAAAGGAAACGGGTAGTAGTTCCAGGTTTTCCATCCCAGAGCAGACCCAAGGTAACATCTTGCTGAAGGCATGGGAGCGTAACATATTAGAAGGCATACAATGAGATAAAGAGGTAAGAAACTCTTGTGAAGAAACTTTCGGCTTCATAGATGGGAGTTTGTTGGATCTTGATAGTGAAAAAAACACTGAGACACTGGGCCAGATTAATATAGGCAATCATCTGCTCAATATCAAGGAGAATGAGGAAAGAGATTTGGCTGAAATATCACAGATAACTCAGATGGATATAGTCCAAGTAGATAAATGGCTAATAAAACCAAGTGTACATTTATGTTCTATCGGCGCCGAAGACTGATAGGTAGAAGGAAAGTTGCCACAATTAGTGAAGGATTGTTACACTTGTGAGGCAAATAATCAAGCAGAACCTTCCAGGTTGATAGCCCAGTTGGTGGAGAGGTGCGTCACTTGCACCGAGCATGCGAAGGGGCAGGTTTCTGGTACCAACTAATGACATGTGTCTACCTCTTCAATTTTTAGAACCTGAATTTCAAAGGAAGGAAGGTGCTCCATCCGCCCAAAAGAGGACAAAGACAAAGAATTGAAACGCAGAAGTCTCCTTTTTGTAACCGAAAAAATTCCTGGAACGATTAAGATTCTAGCGTATAGAAATTTTTATAAATATGCACTTTGAAGAAAGAACTGAGGCTAGAACTTTTTGTTTGATTTTAATAGAGACTCTCTCCTTTTGAAAATTAATACAAAACAATCTGAAGACTCCTGATTCCGTCAAGACTGTGTTATGAGTTTGTTTCCTCTGTGATTTCATATTTAATTTTAGTTTTCATATATATGTGTGATGAATGTTTCACTGCAATTTAGTAAAACCTCTATTGTGGTGATCAATTTTTAGTCATCTATATCATTTACAACTTTTCCTCTTTATCGGCTATTAGTAGGTAAAAGACCTATAAACTTTTTAGATCTTCATATTTTATGCTTCGTCAGATTTCTTCTCATCTTTTTCTTCTTCTCTTTACAGGGTGAGATTCTCCCTTGATAGGAGCCTCACATTATAGATAGCTTAATGTTTTTCTCACATTTCACACACTATTTATTTAAAAGATAACTCAGTTATGGGATAAGGCCTTTGGTTTGCACTTTATCTTCGATATCGGATTCAAAAGTTCTATTTTATACGATCAAATTGATACAGCATCAAAAACCTCAAACTCTCCTTTAATTATCCTGTTCCTCTATGACTGTCCCCATTGCAAGACAACCTAATATTTAACCTGACTTGTCGGACCAAACCCATATCACTTTGAACCTTTTCGATACCATACTTAAAACAACGACCACCTGGGTAGAACTTGAACATTCATGAGTTGTGATTGAATGGGATATAAGCATCCAGGAACAGTTGGAAGCGAGACAACGACAACCTGGAAATTAGCCTTAGCTTCCTTTCCCGAAGGTTGATTCTTTCCCTTTTTTATCCTTTACTCACTTTCAGATGCCTAGACACTGTAATTTCTAAGCCTTAAGTACAGACTCTGGAACAACATTTTTCTGGCGCCATTGCTGGGGACGAAGTTATGAAATCTTTTCCCTAGGAAGAACAACATTTTTGCAAGTTTCTCCATTTGATAGTGAACAAAGAGTGAACACCCTATAAAGGATTTTATTATCTTTCACTTGGTGAATCCATGTTTAAATAAGTTGGCATCTGGTTAAAGGAACACCAGACAAAACCCGGATGGTAAACAAACCACGCTTGTTTTTGATCCCAAAAAAATATTGAAAACAAGAGGTTTCCTTAAGCCAACTACTGTAGTCTACCAACTTAAGTACCCACAACCCAAGACCAAGAGTTCTTTTGAACCTTCAACTTCACACAGTTCCCCTCCTAAAACCATCAATCCAACCTTACTTCTCTCTGAGGTTAAAAGAAAAATCCATCTGACAACCTCTGGCGTACACAAAGGTAAAAACCCCACATTGAATTTATCAGAGATCGATATCCTGTTGACTCTTCAGTTAGATTTCACGACCTCACCAAGTCTCGAAGAGTATACCATATACTCAGATTCCACACCCATGAGTTCCCTTGATTACATCTCTTGCAAATCTGAGGAGCCAAGTCCTCGCATCTCTTTTGAGCCATCTTCGGTTTTTCCGTCTCTTGAAGAGGCTAGAAATCCACTTTTAGTCTTCCAGAACCCTCTATATAACACACTATTTTCCTATCCAGTAGTATCGATGGTGGCCGTTGGAGGAGGATGTGGAGGGGTTTTAGGAGGGGGAGGTGGAGTGGTTCTATGAGGAGGAGCGAGGGGCCAAGGGCCTCGCCCGCCTCATAGAGTTTTCACTAAAGTAGTTGTGAGATATGCATCTTTGGTCCTGCCCATCCCTCTCCACGACCTTCCTGAAAATTACATAAAAAACTTACCTAAATTTACAGGGGAAGGGGACTTGACCGCAACTGAACATATAAACTTCTTTGATCAGTTCGCCGATATCCTAGGTCTCGAACACAAAGACGTATATTTGAGGTTGTTTGTTCAGACTTTCGAAGGATAGGTACGAACCTTGTTTCGATGTCTACCCGCAGGATCGATATTATCCTATGATGCCCTAGAAGACTCCTTTCTTAGACAATGGGGCGAAAGGAAAGACCATTTGTATTATTTGACAGAGTCTGGCTCTTTAAATAAAAAGACTTCAGAAACTATTATGGAATTCATTCAAAGATTTAACAAGTTATATAATAAGATCCCGGTCGAAGTTAAACCATCCCAACCTGCAACCAAGGTAACCTTTGTGGGAGCCTTCGAACCCGATTTCTCACTTATTTTGAGAGAAAGGAGGGGGGATACCCTAACCCAAATGCAACATGATTTTGTAGAAATCGAATATAATATGATGGCTTCTGGAAAGTTGAAAACTAAGGTAGAAACAAAAACCGAGAAAACAAACATTTTAGGGAACAAGTGGGACCCTCAGGGTCCAATAGATCCACATACGACAAAATGGATGATATGGCTAGGATAATTAAGGAGTTATCAAATAAGATTTCCAGAATGGAGATAGATCAATTCAAGGCCAACCCTTTCGTTAAAAGGGAACTCAGAAGAAACCCCAATCCTCAAAATCAACAAAGGCAGATTAAAAATGAAGACCAAAAAATTCAAACCCATTTTAAAAATGAAAATTTTATAGGAGGAAACGACCTGCAAGATTTTGAGGGTCTAGAAGAAGATGTGACAAATTTGGGTGACAAATGCACTCAACCTTATTTAACCAAATAATATTATGATAAGTCCTTAAACACACAACAACTGTCAAATAAAGATGATGACATAAACAACACTGATTTCGTTGTATGTCAAGAAATTACCGATTCTATAATGGCTAAGGTCCAACCTAGGTATAACCTGAGCTCTAAAAACAAACCTGCATCGACTCCTCAACCTATGAAAATTCTCCCTAGAGGTGAAATATACGAGCCCACCCCAAAAGAGACCAAGACATATAATAGAAAAATGAAAGGGGCAGACTCGCTAGATCCCAAAGTAAAGGAGGTTGAGACCCAAACCAAGGAAACCAAGACAGCTGAAACACATATACCGGTAGATGAACTCACAGGTGATAAATCAACACAAACAAATAAATGAGAAAAGAAGGAGTCCGGGGTTTCAACCAAAGAAACAAACAAAGGTAGTGGAGGGTTCAGCCTAAAAAATGAGATAAATAAGATAAAAATACCAATCCCTCTGGTGGAATTAGCGAAGAATCCTGTATATCGAAAGCAGATGACCAAAGTGATAGGTTTTTCAAAGCTAGAAAGTCACTCTGACGTGATAAACTTGGAATATGATAAGCCCAATATCACTTTTGTTCCATATTTCAAGGGTGCCAGAGACATCGTCGCTCCTTTCTATATCACCCTAAATGTGCATGATCAACTTCTTCATAAATGCATGCTAGACTCTGGGGCCTCACATAATGTGATACCCAAACTTTGCTGAAATTGTGAAATTGATCACAGATATGCTAAAGAAGAACAACGAAGTGAAATGGACAACAGAAGCCAAAGCATCGTTTGCACGCATCAAGAAGGTTATAAGAGAGGCACCTGTACTAGCAAGCCCTGATTATCTAAAGGATTTTCTTATTTTCTCATTCGCCTCTGAACA
Organism: Picea mariana; assembly: GCA_032191745.1. Classification (NCBI taxonomy): domain Eukaryota; kingdom Viridiplantae; phylum Streptophyta; class Pinopsida; order Pinales; family Pinaceae; genus Picea; species Picea mariana. The sequence continues at coordinate 48,231 of JASDQU010945799.1, forward strand.
TACACTTGCCACGGTACTCCTCCAGAAAAATGAAGAAGGTTTCGAGCAACCGATAGCCTTTTTTAGAAAAAGTCTCAGAGATGCTGAACTCCTATACGATATAATGGAAAAACAAGTGTATTTTATGGTGAAGGCATTAAAGTCTTTTAGAACTTACATGTTTCATTCCAAGGTAATCACGTATGTACCCACCATCTATGTAAAGCATATTTTGGTTCAGTCTGACAGCGATGGAAAAAGGGGACGGTGGCTCGCTAAAATTCAAGAATTTGATCTGGAGATAAAACTGACGAGACTAGTAAAGGGACAATGTTTAGCTAAACTCTTAGCTGAATCAAATTTTAGAGCCCTTAGTATAAATGGCCTACAGGGATGTGAAGAGGGTGTGGACATGAATGAGCTCGATGAGAAAACAAGTGCAATCAGAATCTAAGAGAAGTTTTCCTCATCAGATTGGTACAAAAACATAGTTTCCTACCTCCTGACCTTGAAATGCCCGAGTGATTTATCCCCATCCAAAGCCAGGACGCTAAAAATGCATGCAGTCAAGTACTGTATATCCAAAAGTCAATTGTATTGGAAGGACCCACTTGGTTTCCTATTGGTTTTTTTGGTTGAATCAGAAACAGAGAAGGTCATAAGCGAATTTCACGAAAGAGCGTGTGGAGGACATCACGCTTGGAGGGAGACAACTTATAAGATCCTAAGGGTAGGATATTATTGGCCAAAACTTTTCTCAGTCGTCAATGCCAAAGTCAGAACCTACAACCCTTACCAGTTGTTCTCAGGCAAGCATAAACTCCCAGCGCTACCATTAGTTCCGCTCAAAATAGAAGCCCCTTTCCAGCAATGGGGACTAGATTTTATAGGAGAAATTAACCCCCATTCTAGCACTCAACACAAATGGATCCTGATTTCCACAGATTACTTCAGTAAATGGGTGGAGGATATTACAACCAGAAGGGAAATGGATTCGGTGGTAATAGATTTCCTAGAAGACAACATTTTGCCTAGATTCAGCTGCTCCCGAAAGATAGTCACAGATAACACCCAGGCTTTTAAATCTATGGCTATGATCAGTTTTTGCCAAAAATACAATATCATGCTTGGCCATTCCACAACATATTACCCACAAGGAAATGGACTAGCCGAGTCTTCAAACAAGAGTCTGATCAATGCAATTAAGAAAGTGTTGAATGAGAACAAAAAATCTTGGCACGCACATTTGAAATACGCTTTATGGGTGAACCGGATAGGCACAAAAAAATCTATTGGCACTTCTCCTTTCCAAATGGTGTACGGGACCGATGTGGTATTACCCATAAATCTAGCGCTTCCCATAATGAAAATTTGGCAAGATGAGAAAGAAGAACCAAACCATGTCACAAGAAGGATAAACCAGCTGATTAAAGTACAACAACATAGGGTCGAAGTGGATGAAAGGTTGCAAAAATACCAAGATGACATGAAAACGTTATTCAACAGTAAGGTAAAAGACAAAGAGTTTCTCCCTGGCGATTTGGTCTTGAAACAAGATGCTAGGAAGGAAGACTCAGAAAAACACGGTAAATTTGATCATATCTGGTACAGACCATTCAAAGTCGTAGCTCTCAAAGGAAAAAATTTGTTTCTATTAGAAAATATGGACGGTAAAATCTTCAACGCCCCTGTCAACGGGCGTTATTTAAAACACTATATGCAATAATTGGTTCCCAAAAAAATTTTCATTGTATATACCAGTTTGTATTTTCTTTCTATTTCATAATTTCTCTTTGGTAAGTTTACTTTCACCACTAATTAATTAGGTCAGTGATTTTTGTAGAAGTAGAGACGCGAAATTCTCAATGCATTCATCTCTTTTAAAAATAAATAAATAAATAAATAAAATGGATACTCTTCGTGTTTATAGGATTCCGTATTGCAGCCCAAATGAGCGAAAGAAGAAAACATAAATTCATATATCGGAGACTAAATTCACCGAAAACAGGTGATAGAAAAAGTTTTCCGTTATTTTAAAAGAAAACAAAATGGTAAGGCAAAGGTAAGAATTCCTAAGAATTTTATTTTTAAACGAAGGTCACCAAAGCATCGTAATGATCTCATAAATATAATGTTTTCGCTTGACTGGTGATTAAAAGAACTACTCCTTACTCTGGGTCCTAAGATTTTCACCTAGACAAAGATAGGAGGTAATTAAAATAAGCAGAGAAAGTAAAGCGTCTTCGGAAAAGGGTCCCAAAGTTGGTTTTAGTTTATAATCCATGTGTTTCGAATCCCAGATCTCTCTTCATCACCCTTTTTCTGTCTGCAGACTTACTTTCTTAAAAGACCAATCATCTTTCCAAGTTCCATACATAGGGAGAAGAGATTACATTTTAGCTTTGGAAGATGTAAAGCAGATTTCAGAAAGTAAGCCAGTCTTCACAACCACTCAGTCTCTTACTAAGCAAAGCTATGCATAGGTTGATCCTGACTCTTCTAGGTTTTTCAATAGTTTCGAAGGATTGAGGCTTGCTCGAAGGAAGGCCCCTGGAAGTAATCTTTCCCATTTCCCATGTGGGCTAAGGTGTTTTGAAAGTTAAGGGAAGGTTGGTACCGAGTAATCAAAGTAAGTTGACAGACCTCCACTACAAATATTACATAGATATCATCCCTCATACAAACTGGTTGCCCCCACTTCGTGTTCTAAAAAGTAAATTATAAGACATATGGTGAAAGAAAAATCATATTTGATTGCCCCCATCTAGTCCAAAGAGACGATGAAAGGAAATTCAGAAATGATTGCCCTCGTCTCAGCATTTAAATGCATAAATATATTTCGAAGTGGTGAAAGGAAATTCAGTAAAAAGGGTCAGATAACTTCACCAGGGTACTGAACAGGTTCACTAGTAGTGAAGAAATATCTAAGATATCTGTAAGGCTATCATACGTGAATCTCACTCTACTCTGGTAATCAACTTTCTCGAAACCCGATCTGCACCCCAAGTTCAGATAGGGCTCCCCGATTAAAAAACATGTAATTTACCTTGTCTGATGAAAGCCAAAAGCCACAAGATCTATTGGATTTCCTAGGACTATTTTGATTGTCTTAAGGCAGACCTAAATTCAGTAATGAGAAATAAAAAGTCATGAAAGGGGTTGCAGCTGAGTTTGAAACGCATTTGAGTATGGAAAATCTTTTCAGAAGTAAAAGACAAAATCTCTTCTTCCCTCCGTATCCCCTTTCCTTAAGAAAGTTTTGCAGAAGTAAAACCAATGACTCCATTTACCCAATACAGGAACATGGTCTACTATTCTTCCCATCTTGCAGGAAGACGGGATCCCTAGTTGGAGCCTATGTTGGAGCCGCCTTTCTCAACTGGTTTAAATATAATTCTTAAAATCAAAGGTTGCACTTTAAGTTGTCTTTTACTTCATGACCTTTACCCACTGAAAATCTCAGTAGTACTAATATGCGAAGTGGCAATGGCCATTGTACTCCTAATCCATTACCTCTTAACCGTTAAACTATATTTTTCACTTTTATATACCTCGGGATATCGCATTTCAGGAGTTACAACTCACACGGTTTCCAAGCCTCGATGCGCGAAGTCGCGAAACAAACTTGAAAGCTTACCCAGGTTAGCGCCAAGAGTAAAGTTCCTTAAACCTTAGTAAAGTGTTGTCGATATTTTGTGTCTCGGTGATTTCTCTCCCCAAAAGTCTTACCATCATAACTCCGATAGGCAAAGTTGCGAGATAGTTTTACAAGTCACCCGGGTTAGTGTCAAGGGTAAGTTGTTTTAAACTATAGTTAAACAATGTCAGGGTTTCGTGACTCGACATTCACTCTTCCAAGAAACTATACCTTCATAGCCCTGAGTCGCGAAATCATGATATTAATTAAACACTGACTAATTAAACACTGATTAATTAAACACTTAATCCAGATCACGTTTTTTTCTTAACTAGATTGCGTCATCGTGATCTCGGGTTTTAGGGGTTCGAAGGATAGGAGTGAAATCTCCCGATGTGGAAAATGCCGAAAAGGGTGATTAAAGTTTAAATAAATCCTAATTAAAGAAGCTAAGCCAGATTAATCAGTGCATTAATACAAATATTAACATGCACCATCTATGGGTTAAATTTAAATGTTTTTTGCGCTAACTTGTGTCTCGACCTGTCAAAATTTATGGCATTTATTTGAAATGAGGTGAAGTGATAGGTAAAGACATTTTTTTTATTTCTAAATCTTTCTCAAAAAATGATTTGACCGTTCTGTTCATAAGGACATCAGGGTTTTAAATGGTCGAGATATAGAGTTCTTTCTCTCATTGTTTCAAATTTCATTTCTATCTTGCGCAAAGAAGCTTTTCTCACCAGGATAATTTTTGTATGTATACACATTTTTAATACAGGAGAGCTAATTCATAATCCTCTATCATGGCTCTACGAAAAGCGCCCAAGGCGATTGCTGAGAATTTAGGGCAGGGCTCAGATAATGTTTCTGATGCTTTGCCCCGAAGTATTGATTTTTTCAGAACCTGGTCATACATCTCCAAGGTTCTTCAGTCCAAATTGGTGAACTGTTCAGATGATTACAACGATAATAAGAAGGATGATTTGGCCACCAAATACAAAATCATCATTCAAGCAAAGATGCATAAGATAGTGGCCAGGCCATGACTCCTTCCCTATTATGATATGATCCGATGGGCACTAGATCATGTGGATATCCTGACAAGAACTATTATCAGTGAGAAGAAGGTGACTATCAGTACCTTCAGACCAGAACATTTGCAGGCGATGTACCAATTTTCACCCACACCAAGATTCTCACACAATGTCGATTTTTTGGAAGGTTTTAAGTGAAAAGAATGCGAGCAATTTGGAACTTGTCTGATCTTATCAAGGATTGGGTCTTGCACCCTGCAAAGTTTAGGGAAGACGGTAACGGAGTTTATTCAATCTCTTCCTTGGAACCAAAATTCAAATATATAGCAATGATGACCTGTAGGTTGTATGGGAAGGAGGACACCACACATTTTTTTCTCCTTTGGGTGCCTCTAATTCATATAGTCATTGAAGGTTGTTCCTTCGACTGGGCCAAATTGTTGTCAGATAGTTTAACCAACCAGATTACTGAATATTGGATGCAAAGGGCGAATGGGAAGGCCGCTTCATTTTTTATGTCCACCTACATCATGGATGTTGTTTGTTTCATGATGCCTTTCCCTTTAATGCGTTGGAGATGGACTCCATCTGAGGCTGAGCCTATCCATGTATACCACTCAAAACTTTGGTTAAATAAGGCCACAAAATTCATATACAAAATTTTCAATTGGGTAATGGTACCAATGCATGTCTCCATCTTCAGTAGCCCACCGCCCAGGATTTCAGATAGCATTGCCACCAACTTGAGCAATGTGGCCGACTGGTACATAGAGGCAAAATTTTCATACATTAGGGTTTTCGGCACTTCTGTTCCCCCCTATTTTCTACCATTATTCATACCGGATAAACTGGTTTATCGCGAAATCGCTAGGCAAATTGTGATTGGTGGCATAAGAAAAGAGCTCAAAGTATTTTCGAATAAGGTATGGACGCCCTTCCCCATTCATTTGAATACATATTCTTTATTAGATTTCGGACATGCAAAAGTCGAGGCAACGACTTTGGAGGATATTAAATTGGTCCACATTGAGTTCAAGAAACACGACCCACACAGGATCATGGGTAATCACATGGCGAGTTGTAGCTTTAAAAGGTATGAACATGAGCATTCGCCTCATGATGATATCTTTTGAGGGGCGAGATCCTATGCCAAGGTCCTAAGTCAGAGTCAAACCCTGTCACTCGAGGAGATGGTTGATTTCTTCAAATTTCAGGAACACTGATGGAGCTGCCTTCCCCTAGTATTACAGGGTAACAACCCACCAACTGTATATGTATAGAAAATGGAAGACAAGATCCCCAACCCTCCAAGCAAGCTAGCCTTAGTTGTTACCTCGAGGGAATCATCCAAGCAGATCGGCATCCCCATCATTTCTATTACCCCCCTACAGTCCACAAAGGGGATCCCAGATGCAGGATGGATTTTCGATGAAGAACTTACACCCATAACTATGGAAGATTTCCTCCGAATGAATTTTTCTTCGATAAGAAGAGAAAGGCCATTGTGAAACAAGAACTTTATCAAGAAGCAACCATGGCAGCCAAGAAATTTAAAATCCTTGCTGATGGGATAGCCATGAAAAAAGAGGAATTTGCAACTCAGATAACAGGGATGTTGGGGGCTTTCTCTACAGCCAACCAATATTTTGTCGAGTCCTTAAAAGAACAGTTGAAGTAGCAAAACCGCTTGATCAAAACTTTGGAGGATAAGCTGGCTACAGTAGAAGAAACCGCCAGAGATCAAGCGAACACAGGTATAGAGCTAGCTAGGGAAACCAATCAAAAGGAAATCGAGCAGCTCAAATCTAATCTCGAACAGACATAAAAGATGTCTCAGACCATCCAATCACAGATAAGCCAGCAAGGAGAATTGATAGGGTAGTTACAGGCCAAATTAAATTTCACTGAAAGCCAGATGATAGATATCCAGATATTCCAATCCCAAGCCATAGAAATCCGAAAAAGAGTGTCGGCAGCTCAGCAAGATTTACTTGCTAAAGTGGAAACTATTCAAAACCACTACCAACTCATTGATCAAGTACTGGAAAACATCTCCTTCAGAGAAAAATACGTTGGGGTGGCTCGGGTTGCTTTCCAAGACGTTGTTATAGCCACGACAAAAAAGGAAATGGGCAATAGTTCTAGGTTTTCCATCCCAGAGAAGACCCGAGGTAACATCTTGTTGAAGGCATGGGAGCATAACACATCAGAAGGTAGACAACAAGCTAAAGAGGTAAGAAACTCTTGTGAAGAAACTTTCGGCTTCATAGATGGGATTTTGTTGGATCTCGATAGTGAAAACAACACCGAGACACTGGGCTATATTAATATAGCCAATCACCTACTCAATATCAATTAGAATGAGGAAAGAGATTTGGCTGAAATATCACAGATAACTCATACAAATATAGTCCAAGTAGATAAATGGCTAATAAAACCAAGTGTACATTTATGTTCTATCGGCGCCGAAGACCGACAGGTAGAATGAAAGTTGCCACAATTAGTGAAGGATTGTTACACTTGTGAGGCAAATAATCAAGTAGAACCTTCTAGGTTGATAGCCCAGTTGGTGGAGAGGTGTGTCACTTGCACCGAGCATGCCAAGGGGCAGGTTTCCGGTACCAAATAATGACATGTGTCTTCATGTTCAATTTTTAGAACCTGAAGTTCAAAGGAAGGAAGGTGCTCCATCCGCCCGAAAGAGGACAAAGACAAAGAATTGAAACGCAAAAGTCTCCCTTTTGTAACCGAAAAAATTCTTGGAACGATTGAGATTCTAGCGTATATAAATTTGTATAAATATGCACTTTGAAGAAAGAACTGAGGCTGGACATTTTTTTTCGATTGTAATAGAGACTCTCTCCTTTTGAAAATTAATACAAAAAAATCCGAAGACTCCTGATTCCGTCAAGACTGTTTTATGAGTTTGTTTCCTCTGTGATTTCATATTCAATTTTAGTTCGCATATATATGTATGATGAATGTTTCACTACAATTTAGTAAAACCTCTACTGTGTTGATCAATTTTTAGTTGTCTATATCATTTACATCTTTTCCTCTATATCGGTTATTAGCAGGTACAAGACTTGTAAACTTTTTAGATCTTCATATTTTATGCTTCATCAGATTTCTTCTCATCTTTTTCTTCTTATGTTTATAGGGTAAGATTCTCCCTTGATAGGAGCCTCACATTATAGACAGCTTAATGTTTTTCTCACATTTCACACACTATTTATTTAAAAGATAACTCAGTTACAGGAAAAGGCCTTTGGTTTGCACTTTATCTTCAATATCGGATTCAAAAGTTCTATTTTATATGATCAAATTGATACAACATCAAAAACCTTGAACTCTCCTTTAATTTTCCTGTTCCTCTATGATTGTCCCCATTGCAAGACAGCCTAATATTGAACCCGTCTTGTCGGACCAAACCCATATCACTTTGAACCTTTTCGATACCATACTTAAAACAGCCACCACCCAGGCAGAACTTGAATGTTCATGGGCTACGATGGAATGGGATATAAGCATCCAGGAACAATTGGAAGCGAGAGAGAGACAACCTGGAAATCAGCCTTAGCTTCCTTTCCCGAAGGTTGATTCTTTTCTTTTTTTTATCCTTTACTCACTTTCAGATGCCTAGACACTGTACTTTCTAATCCTTAAGTACATACTCTGGAAAAACACTAATCATCAACTAGCTCCAATGCCACATGATCCGAAAATATCTTTTAATGACAATGGTTGAGTTTAAAAGCATAAGTTAAAATTACAATTTAGGAAACTGATGAAAGAGGAAGAATTAAAGATGAAATATGGCATCCATAAATGAATATATAGATCTGGAAATAAACATGAAGAAGCAACAACCCATAACAGCAAGATTATTAATGAAGTTCGACAATCTCGCCTATGTATTCGGGCTTTTGTCTCGGTGGGTGAGGCTTTCTTATTTTTGTTCAAAGCTTCAAAATTACATCATAGCAGTGCCAAATGGATTACAAATTGATTTGGTTGTTCTCTACCAGATCTCAAGAATCCATCAAAATTGATGGCATTGAAAATGGATGAACGAATCTCCCAGAAATGGCCCGCAAAGGTAGTCTCCTCAATGGCTTCCCTGCATAAAAATGGCTTTGTCTCGAAAAATTTTCAACATTTTCCTATTCTAAATCTCCTCTTCATGGCTTCATGAACCTCTAGTTTATAGAGGCTTGAAGTTGGCAACAACATCCTAACTTCCCCCCAATATCTAGCCTCAAAAATGGCTCTAGATCCTCCAAAAATGGACTAAATCTCCCAAATATGTTGAAAAAATCAATTAAAAATCATATTATAAGGTATAAAACCCACTAATTGGTAAATATATAGGGGAGACCCCTAAAATTCAGGCTCGTGGTCACTTGGGCACCTCCATGTGGCCTCAAGTTGGTGCTTTGGTCTTTAGCCCTTAGCCCTCGACCCTTGGTAATAGGTGTGGCCATATGGCCTGGCTCTTATGCCTCCATGCACCCCTTATGTTTGTTAGCCCCGATCGTCAAGCCCCAGGTTACGCACCGTGGCTGGCGGGCTAGCTCGACCTATTGATATTATGGTAGCTTTGGGAGGTATGAACCTCTATTGTGACCTATGACAAGATTAGAATATTTCGGAAGGAAGGAAAGAAGTAAAGGAAACCCTAGACGAGATGTCGGCTACAGAAATATAATTAATATGAATTAATTAGTACCCATAAAGAGAAGTCGCTCTAGGCAAGCCTGTTAGATTACTATAAATACAAGGTGTCAGTTTCTCATTATTCACATTCTCAGAATTGCAGAGAGTCAGTTGTGCACACTACAGTTGGCATTTTTGTGTGAAAGTTTCTTGGGAAGGTGTTGCGCCAGTTTCTGGGTGGGACTATCTGATCAAATTTGGTTTTATTCTTGTTTGGTGCATTATCCTTGCTTGGCTATTGATTTCTACCAGTATTCTTCTTTATCAAGGTCAAGGTGCTCGGACGGTGGCTTCTGGATATGGTTAGGTGAAAAGGGTATTTTCAATGGTAAAACAAGAGAAATCCTTCATATTCTAACAGGTTATGGGCCCACACCTCCTTCATTCAGCCTAAACACTGGAAGAAATCATAGCCTCTAGGATATTGAGCTCGCTGAGGAACTGTCGCTAGGGTTACTAGCATGAGCAGCTTCCAAGACACTCCCGCTAGGGTTACTAGCAGAAGCAGTTGCAGAAACCCTAATCTCAGATATGACACCTTGTGATGGAGCATCCCACTCAAGGAGAAGATATTAAGATGCTCTCTAGTTCAACGCACATTTTGTCTATCTTAGAAGACAAACATGACAAAGTTGAAGTTTTGGATCAAGGCATGGCCAGTTACCAGTCAACCGAAGACATGAGTAAAATGATCAGTCTTTTACACTAATCAACACTTACTGAAACGATTGAAGATGACATGTGGATAATCGATAGTGGATCTTCTAGGCACATGATGGAAGATCAATCCAAACTCTCAAATCTAAATGAGAAGAAGACCTCGTACAAGGTAGAGCTTGGAGACAAAAGCACTTACCCTGTCTAAGGATTTGGACAAGCCTCTGCCAAATTGAAATCAGGTAACCATGTTCACTTAATAAATGTTTTATATGTACCTGGTTAAGAAAAAAATCTTGTATCTATATCATGCCTAGAAGAGAAAAGAAATAGAATAGTCTTCATGGATGGAAAGGTGTTATCATGGCATAAAGACTCCAGCATAGAGAATGCTAGGGTTATTGGAAGTCGTGAAGGAAATCTATATAGACTACTAGAACATAATGAAGAAGATCTCATACATGATGAAGTCAACCCTAATGAGATTTGGCATAGAAGGTACGCTCATATCAACTATCAAGCATTGCCTTTTCTTAGAAGGATGGTTGAAGGAATACCAGAACTGAAATCTACACATGAAGGAATCTGCAAGGGATCTGCCCTTGGGAAGAATATCAAGAAACCATTCCCAAGAAACAACAATAGATATAAGGAGATCCTAGATCTAATACACTCATATGTTTGCAGTCTGATGCCAGTCAGATCTCTAGAAGGATCTCTTTACTACGCAATCTTCATAGAATATTATTCAAGAAAGACTTAGCTATACCTACTAAAGACAAAAGAAGAAGTATTTAACAAGTTCCAAGAATTCAAAGAAAAAATAGAAAACCTCATGAACAAGAAGATCAAGACATTAAGAACAGATAATGGAGGAGAATACACCTCGAAGGAATTCGTTGCATTTTGCAAGATGACATGGATTAGGAGGGAGATGAATGTTCCTCATAATCCTCAACAAAATGGTGTAGCAGAAAGAAAGAGAAGATCTATCGAAGAAACCATAAAATCCTTACTAAATGATCAAGGTCTATCCATGTTCTTATGGGGAGAAGCAACAATGAAAACAATACATGTGCAGAATAGAAGTCCTCATCGTATATTGAAGGACATGACACCAGAAGAAGCTTTCTCAGGTAAGAAACCTAATGTGGAAAATCTAAGAATATTTGGATGTCTTGTTTACTCTCACATTCCCAAGGACAAGAGGAATAAACTAGAATGTTCAGGAAAGAAAGGGATATTCGTGGGATACAATGATTCATCCAAAGCCTATAGAATATATATTCTAGAACAACACAAGATCGAAGTCAACAAAAATGTAACATTCAATGAGAATATGGCCTTCAATAAATCCATAGAAGAAAATATAGAAGAAGAAGAGATTGAATAATGCAACGAAGAAAGCACATAAAACATAAATGACGAAAAGGAACTACCTGATCATCCTATGGAGCCATGTGAAAACATTGATTCAGATATCGCACCTAAGACCAAGAAAATACCAGCTTGGATTGAAGCTACCTTACAAGACATAGAAAGACTCAAGGTTCCAGAAGGAACATTCAGAAAGAGTAAAAGACCTAAAAGATTCTCAAGTTATGCAACATACATGACGAAACTTCTAGATGAAGAACCTACCGCATTTGAAGAAGGAGTTCAAAACAGACAATGGAAAGAAGCTATGATGGAAGAACATCTATCCATTATGAAACATGAGGTATGGGAAATCATACCAAGACCTAAAGAAAAATCGGTGGTAACCTCAAAATGGGTGTACAAGATCAAACATGCAATAGACGGAAGCGTGGATAAATACAAGGCAAGATTCATAGCCAGAGGGTTCTTCCAGAAGGAGGGAGAAGGTTATGATGAAACCTTTGCTTTGGTGGCTAGATATACTTCCATTAGAGCTATCATATCTCTTGCCGCTTCCATGGGATGGAACTTACATCAGATGGATGTAAAGACCGATTTCCTCAATGGAGCTATTGAAGAAGAAGTATATATTGAACAACCTCAAGGGTTTGAGGTACATTCTAGAGACACTCACATTTGCATATTGAAGAAAGCTCTATATGGACTCAAGAAAGC
>JASDQU010945800.1:0-12470 GCA_032191745.1 Picea mariana
GGTTTTTGTAATACATTGTAATGGCTGGTGAGCCAGAAATGTATGAATACAGATATCTAGGTCTCATAGGGGGGAGAGCTAGAAAACGAGGAGAGACTGATAACTGGTTGTAATATTTTTCTATACGACCTACTTTTGTAAGCTGTTGAGATGGTGAGGAGTAAGGAGGGTAGATATTGAGGGTTAGATTACAGGCTGAGGAGCCTGGTGTGATCTAGTCCACCTCATAATAGATCTCGACCCAACTGCGAAGAGTTGTAAAGAGCGCGGCACTGTAGTTTTGGAAATGCTATAATAAAAGAGCTTGATAACCAAATCTTTGTGGATGTAGCCCAGGGGGGTGAACCATGGTAAAACCTTTTTTATGTGGCTGAATGCATGTTTTTCCTTGCTTCTTTAGTAGTTGTTGATATGTTAAATAACTGAGTTAATTATATTCCATGCATAATCATGGATGACAGTTTGTTGCGTTAATAAGTTAAAGTAGAACTCTTTGAGCCCATTTCTTAGATCCCCACTCAATCCTAGACTATAGACACTTGAGTACTACAGTCACCCATTAAGAATATCTTGAGTGCGACTGCACGGTGCACTCTGTGTGCTGTGTTTCCTTCTGGTTTACTAGGAGGGACGATAGTTTTAGAGGTTTTGTTGGAACCCTAGTAGTCATGAACCCTGGGTCACTCAAGATAAGGATACAAAATCAGATAAGAATAATAACCAACAATAGTACATGTCATGCCATTTCTGGTGGTATGTGGAATGTCACATAACTCCTCACGGTTAGAGAGTTATGGCCATGTGAAGTTGGAGAACCCTCACGAGTCATCTAGAAGCCCCAAAACATCAAAGTAGTCAAAGTGTTTGCAAAAGAAGTTATTTAAATAATAAAGTAAATGGAGAACTCCATAAAATAAGGAAAGCGAGATGCTACATGAAAGTATAAATAAGAGGCAAGGCTCTCTCATTTAATCACACTTGAACCTATTGAGTATCATTGAATATCTATTTTGTGAAAGGTTATTTGGGCAGGTATTATTGATAGAGAAAAGTGCGGCAGGAAAAGTGCATCAGGAAAAGTGTGGCAGGAAAATTGCAGTAGCAAAAATGCGGCAGAAAAAGTGTGACAGAAAAATCATGGAAGAAAAATCGTGGCAGAATAAGTGCGACATAAAAAGTGCGACAGAAAAATCACGATAGAAAAAGTGCGGCAGAAAAATCATGGCAACAACATGGTTGGGGTCTATTTATGAGAGATATGGAACATCTTGTTTGATGTACATGTTAGGTACATGGTTGAGACAAGTAGTTGATGAGTTAGCACATACATGAGGTGTATAGTTGATGAGTTGGCACATACATGAGGTGTATATTTTATGATGTTGGTACATCTTGATGAGTCAAGTTTGATGCATGGTTGATGCATGGTACATGTTGGTTCAGGTTATTGGTACAGGTTGTTTGGTGCAGGTTGATTGGTACAAGTTGTTACCGGTTATTGGTATAGGTTGACAGTGACAGGTTGACAGTGGAAATGGTTGATTTAGTGACAATGACAGGTTGTCTACATTTGGCATTTATATTTCTGGGTGGTTGGACGAGGCAAGGATAGGTGGTTGTAGCCAATTTTCGGTTGTAGCCGAAGAACTTAGGGGGTTGTAGCCTCGTTCTAGTTGTAGCCAGAGAATTGGGGATTTGGAGATTCGCTCAGGTTGTATCCTAAGAAACTAGGGGGTTGGAGCCTCCTTCTAATTGCAGATGGAAAACAAAGGAAGTTGGTGCTTCCAATGAATGTAATTCTTCAAGACATATAAGAAAAAACATTCCTTGTTTTTCTCCCACTTTGAGTTTCCACGTAAAAACATTGGTGTATTGTGTGTGTGTATGATTTTTCATTTGTTCATTGTTTATTTACTTTGAAATTATTGGATGATAATGCTACACTAATATAACACTTGCATTATATGGTTAAAAAGGATTAAATTGCTCTATTACTGATTCATCCCCCCTCTCAGTAATCCAATAATTGGTATCAGAGAAGGTTCCTTCAAAAATCAGTTTAACCACTAAAAGGTAGATCATGGAGAGAAACAATATGTGTAAAAATGGAATACAATAGATTGATGGACATATGTATGCATTTTGGAGAAAAAGGATGAAAACATATTTACAGGCACAAGGATTTGAAATTTGGCAATCAGTTGTAGATGGATACAAATAACCAATAGTTCCACTGACAAATGAAAGAGCAATAAAACTCAGGTAAAATAATTCCAAAGCCATAAATTCACTTCTGAATGGTCTTTGTGAATCAGTTTACACCAAAGTTATACATTGTAAATCCACTAAATATATTTGGGACAAGATTCAAAATATTTATGAAGGAGATTCAAAAGTCAAAGAAATAAAGATTCAAACTTACAGAGGTCAGTTCGAACAACTAAATATGAAGAAGATGAGGATATTGCAACTTACTTCTTACGAGTCGATGAAATAGTAAATGTAATCATAGGATTGGGAGAAGAAATTAAAGAATCTGTAATTGTTCAAAATGTACTAAGATCCCTCCCTATGATATTTGATCCTAAGATATCAACACTAGAAGAAAGAGCAGATCTAGACTCAATTAGCATGGATGAACTACATGGAATCTTCACAGCATATGAAATGAGAACTGAACAAGAAAATTTAGATATAAAAGAAGCAACTTTCAAAGCATCCAAATGGTCAAATAAAAAGGGAAAGAAAAAGGAAAAAAGAACATAGCAACAACAATGACATCTCGAAAGATGATGAAGAAATGGCCAACTTTGTCAGAAGATTGAAGAAGGGAACCAATGNTCTTCGGTGTCTTCTTTGTCAGAAGATTGAAGAAGGGAACCAATGAAAGATATAATGGTAAGTTTCCTTTGATTTGTTTTAATTGTGATGGTATTGGTAATTTTGCTAACAAATGTCCTCATAATAATAAGAAGAGGAATGATGAAGATTACTCAAATAACAAACAAACATATAAAGGACAAAGAACCACAAAGAAAGTTTTCAAGAAAAGATTATGCACTAAAGAAGACATATCATCATCAGATGAAGATGAAGTTAGTGACAGTGAGACATAAAGAGTTCTATTCATGGAAGTAGAATACTCTGACAAAGAAGACACCGAAGAAGAATATGAAGAGGTCTAATAAGAATATAAAGAGGCAGAAGTTGAATACCGAGAATAATTGTTTTTTTTTCATATAAGTTATAATAAGAGAAAAGAAGAAAAACAAGAAGCTACAAGCGGAACTAGACAAGAAAGAAGACACTTCGGAACTAGAACAAATGATCACAAATTTGAAGTTTCGAATAGAAGAAGATAAAAGAGTTGAATAAGCACTCAAAGAACAACTAGAATAAAGAGACAGGATCATTGGAAATTTGGAAGTAGAGATTGTCACATTAAGAAAGGATCTTCAAAATAAAAATATGCAGAACAAATCAAAAGTTTTGGATGACATTATCAGTAGTAAAAAACCTCATCATGACAAGTCCGGACTTGGACACAATTAGAACTAAAAGGGATCAAGATCCAAAAAAACAAAGAAAGAAAAATATCCAAAAAGATATGCAGAAACAATGAAAGGGGATAGGAAGATATACAAGGAAGATTATAGGGACACTCCTCCACTGAGAAGATTCATATTTCAGAATCAACAGTAGATAGATAGGCCTCAGGAAGAAGAAGGATTCAGAGAGCAACTCCTTTCAGTGATTTTCAACTACCAGGTATCAAATTATCTTTTTTTGTTTATGTTATGTATGTAATAATTTTGGACATAAAGCTATGAATTGCAGAGATAACAACAGGAACATAAACAACTTTGAAAGTCATACACAAAAGGGTTATCCAATAAGGCCTAGTGAAACACAGAGAAGAAGTTACAACATGTTTGAATCATTGAGCACTGAAGTGGAATGCTACAAGTGTAACAACTTTGGACACATAGCCAAATATTTCAAAATGATAGTTCCTCCTAGAGAACAACAACAAAACAACAAGCGTCACAGACATGAACCTTAGAAGAGAACATGGATAAGAAAAAATAATCAATATAGTAATGAAGAATGCACACTCGCTCTACAAGATAAGACAAAGAAACGTGGTTGGTATGTTGATAGTGGTTGTTCAAAACACATGACAAGTGATAAAGACATATTTCCAACATTAAGAAAGGAAAGAGATGGATCTATCTCCTTCTGAAATGATGATTTAGCTAAAATCATTAGAAAAGTCACAGTCAAAATTGGAAAAAAGAATACCAAGGAATAAAATGTTCTACTAGTAGAATATATGAAACATAATCTTCTAAGTGTGAGTCAAATGTGTGACCGAGGTCATAAAGTTACTTTCGATTCACAAAAGCGCGAGATAAGAAAAGAAGGTTTAGGAAAATTGTTTGTAACAACTGCAAGAACTTCAAGAAACATATATGTACTAAGTGAAATTGGAAATGAAAAGCGTTGTCTAGGAAAATAAGATGAGAGTTGGATATGGAACATAATAATGGGTCACATACACTTTGATAACATTGTCAAAGTCAATAAAAATGAAGCACTTAGAGAAATGCCCCAGATTACGAAACCAACCAACACTTTATGCAAACATTGTCAACAAGGAAAACAAATAAACACCATGTTTAAATCAAAAGAATATTCAATGACAAGACCACTGAAAATTGTGCATAATGATCTAGTTGGACCAACTACAACAAAGGGTTTAAAAGGTGAGAAATACTTTTTGTTATTAGTTGATGATTATACAATAATGACTGCAATTTTCTTTCTCAGTAATAATTCATAAGCTTTTGAAAACTTCAAGGTCTACAAGGTAATGGTTGAAAATGAAATGGATTCAAAAACAAAATGTTTGAGATCTAATAATGGAGGAGAGTTCACTTCAAATGAATTTATGGACTACTGCATTAGGCATGGAATAAAAAGGCAATTATCCGTTTCTAGGACACCTCAATAGAATGGAGTTGTTGAAAGAAAGAACAAGACAATACAGGAAATGGATCAAACAATGTTAATGGATTCTAAATTGATAGATATCTTTTCGACACATGAAATGCATACATTGGTTCACATTCAAAACAAAGTAATTCTCATAAACAACACTGAAAAAACTGCTTACGAGCTATGGAAATGAATAGCAACAAATGTGAAGCAATTCAGAGTATTTGGAAGCAAATGCTACATCAAAAGAGAATATGGAAGAATGGGAAAGTTTGACTCTCATGTGGATAAATGAGTACTTGTTGGTTACTCAAGTACAAGGAAATCATACAAGTGTTACAATTTGAGGTTGAATAAAGTTGTGGAAATCATCAATGTAATAATTGATGAAACAGGTGGACGTGAATTAAAGGAAGAAGAAAATGAATCAATGGAACAACTTTACGAAGAAGAAGAAGAAGATGAAAAACAAGTAGAAGGGGAAGATGAAGAGGATCAGACAGAAGTAGAAGAGAAAGTTCAGCAAGTGCCTCCAAAGACACCTAACAAACAAGTACAAAAGAATCATCCTTTAGATCAGATTATTGGAAACAAAGATGCAGGAGTTGAGACTAGAAGAAGAATCCATTCACCATAACAAATGCACATAGCTCTCTCATCTACGATTGAAGAAAAAAGTTTTGAAGAGGCCAACAAGGATGAATTTTGGAATAAGGTGATGGATGAGGAATTGGATCAAATAGAGAAGAATGACACTTGGGAATTGGTTCCAAGACCAAAGAATAAGAATGTGATTGACACAAAGTGGGTATTCAGAAATAAATTGAATGAATATGGACAAGTTACAAGGAGTAAAAGCTATATTGGTATGTAAAGGATACGCACAGTTTGAAGGAATCGACTTTGAAGAGAAATTTGCTCCAGTTGCCAGAATGGAAGAAATCCAATTGCTCCTAGCTTATGTATTCTCCAAGAATATTAAAGTGTATCAGATGGACGTGAAATCAACTTTTCTGAACAGGGAACCTGAAGAAGAAGTCTACATTGAACAAATAGAAGAATTTCAGTTGTCAGAGAATGCAGAAGGCCTTGTATGGTCTAAGACATGCTCCTAGAGCATGGTACTCTGAACTCGATAAATATCTACAATAGGTGGGGTTCAGAAAAGGAAGTGTAGGAAACAACCTCTACATCAAGGTAACTCAAGATAGTATTTTATTAATTGAAGTTTATGTTGATGATATTATTTTTGGAAACACTGATGACAGGTTAAGCCAAAAATTTGCAAAGGATATGGAAAATGAATTTGAAATGTCATTTATTGGAGAAATGCCAAGTATTTCTCCTGCCACACTTTTTCTGATGGAGTTTTCCTGCCGACATTGTACACTTCATGAAAAATTGATCAAAGGAAATGTGCATGCAGGAATTTTAGCCGAAGCTGAAGTTCCGAAGTAAACTCGAAATCCCTAAGAACTCAAAATCCCGACAACCGTTCGATCGTAGGTAAATTTTTGGGAGAAAGAAGAGCCGTTGGATTTAAACCAAGGTAAAGCAACATCATAGACAGATTGAGTTGTTGATCTAATATCACGATCAACTAACAACATTCATTTCAGGTAATCTCACTTCAGGTAAAATGAGAAGTAAGACCACGTTGGAAAGGACACATGGCACAATCAGATGGTGATAAGTGTCTAGGTCCAAGATGACACTTTAGGTTACGTAAGTCATGAATCTAAGTGAGATGTGGCAGCCACTCAACCAGTGCCAGGTCACTAGTGATGTCAGTAAGTCACTTCGGGGGAAATCAGGGTCTACCACTAGTAAACCACCCGAAGCGTCAAAGGCCAAAGTTAACATTGGTCGTTGATTTATGATTCTAGGGAATATTTCTTAGTCATTGGATTAAGACAGTAGAATAGGGTAAGCGTGGACCATTGAATGACAACAAGATATCACCTCCATTATGTGACTTGTTCAGTAGGTAAAATTTCGGAGGGATTGAATTACCTCAAATTTCTAGTAACCCAGTGCCCCGGATTGTCGAAGCTCCAAAGTAAGAAGTGACCGTCCGTCGAGAAGGAAGATTCATGGTTGAGATCCAAAAAGTGCATAATGATAAGGCCATTAACAAAAAATATTGTTGAGGTTGCGCATACCATCCACTCAACCCAACATTAAGACATAACCGTTCGATCTATAAGTAAATAGATAATACGTACTTTGGTGAAACTTTCTCTGGGAGTTTTGGAAATTTGCAAAGGATGGAAGGTCGCAAAGGCTGGAAGTCACAAAGGATGAAGTTTTGAATTCTCGAAGTAAATGAGAATCGTTCAATCACTTGTAGATTAAGTCATGGTCATCGATTTGTTCGAAACCTCTGGACAAGCCAGGATTGTATGACTAATGAAAGAACAAATATTGACCGTCCGATTTGTTTTGGGTAAATATACTTCGGGAGGTTTAATGATTGAAAATATTAGAAAATGCCCGAAGGCAAAAGTACTAGAGGATTAGGTTCCAACCCCTATTTATGGGGCACAGACACATAAGCAATGAGGCGTTGTGAACATTTCTTAAATTAATAATCCCATGCTCCTAGATCCTAGAAATATGAAAAGTTATTAAGCAGGGAACTACCGATAAGCACTCTGACGAAGTTTTCTATGGAAGAATTAAATGAATACAAAGGGAGAAGTCCCGAAGGATGAATCTACAAATTGAATGATAGTTTTCCACCTGGACGTACAATTAAGAAATAACCGTTGATCTTGATAAGGAATTAATCACTAGTTCAAGTTAAGACCTAGTCATGATATATGGTAACTTGTTGAAATAAAGTCCCAACAGGTCAAAGCATAAAATCCCTGCACCTTATGTACCTATCTATTGGTCAGAACAATTTGGTTATATGAAAAACAAAGGGGAGTTACAAGCTAAGCACCTGTCAGTTCCAGGTACAGGAAAATGCACCAGAGAGTGAAGTAACAACTTGATTAAGATCTATTGAGAACTAAGGATATAACGGAAGTGTGGGATCGAAATAACGAAGTTGATCCATGACCGTGATCGACTCTTAAAGGTTGATCAACATATATATGATGAAAAATTAATCTTATCATGATATTATATGAATAATAATGAAGGAAGAACAAATGGAGATTAAGTCTGCAGTAATGAGCCCATGGTCATTTGAAAAAGAATGGTTTGAAGTAAGCACCTTTTTAAAGTAATGATGGGTTAAAATGTTGAAACAATTTACAAAGAATTTGAAGTCTTTAACAAACTATTAATAATAGCAATAATATAAGTTATTATTAAATAAATGAAAGGGTGTGATGATTCATTGTCAAAAGACACAATCATTCAAGTTCACACCAATTGGAAGATTATGTAAACAAAGAAGTATGGTGAGAAAAAGGTGTAGTTGAGTTTGTAGAAGTATATATATTTATGGATTGAATGAAGGGTCATTCTATCAGGTAGGTTCCTGTTTACAAGTTGGGTCTTGTATGAGGATTGGATTCCTCAAATCTCAGTTGGATTTGATATCAACAAGACGAGACTTGTTATGAGGGTTGGATTCCTGATTTCTTAGTTGGATATGAGAACTACAAGCTGTGTCTTGTAACAGAGAGCCGAGTCTCTCATAATTGTTTGAAATTGAAGATATTCAAAGATTGACTTTATGTATTCATTAAAGTTAAATTAATAAACAAAATATTTATTATTTTATATATTTATTGAGAAAATGAAATAAATATGTGTTGTTCAATTTATTTGTGAAAAGTGAAAATTGTCCAAATTTTTGTGACACTGATTCACCCCCCCTCTCAGTGTCAAGTGTCCATTTCAACAGAAAGGTGTGCTCAAATTTGCACCAATTTATCTATGGTTGTAGCAACTATGAATGCACCTTGAGTTGTAGTAGTTGGTTCACATCCAGAATTGCAACAACTTGGTTAGCGCCTGAAACCATATTACTTGGATTGCAGTAGAGAGATATTTCTTCCCTTTGAGGTGTTGAAGACAATGTATTTTCCTATATAACAATATTATTGACTAAAAATAACAAGTTCCTTCCTAAGAATTATGCAAAAATAATTTAATAATGGAATATGGGGTGGGATCCATACCTTAGTGATAAATGAGGTGAACTAGATAAAGGAAGTATCAAAAAGGAAAGTAATTAACGTAATATGATAAGAAGAAATGTATAGATGGGTGTGGAAAGTATGCCATTTTAGGTGTCCCTCATCTCCCTTAGCCCAAAACTGTTGCATGTCCTCATGCAACTATGATCAATCAATCTTAGAGAAGTCAGATGACCCTGGGGGTCATTGATACCGCATATTTCCTTCTCTATTGCCTCCTCCTATTCACTGATATGCTCTTCTGCTAGAGATTCTATGTTTTGTTCTATCTCTACCTTTGCCTGAGTGGCTTTATCACTTCCCATACAATTTGTAGCCTAGACGAATGCATATTTTATCTCCCTAGGTTGACCTATTTCTTGTGAGTTGGTTAAGGGTTCCCATGAAGCAAGAGGACTTGCTGCATGGAAACCTGATTTTTTAGGTGCCTTATGTTCTTCAATCTCTTCCCTGAGCATCTTCAACTTGATCTTAAGCCTTAAATTTTTCACCCTCAATTTTTTTTTTCTCTCACAAAAGAGGCATAGATAGGGAGAGAGTGGGAAATGCTTACCCATATAGGAGTGATTTAGGTAGAAGCTTGTGGTTACGACTTTTGTAGGACTTTGTCTAGTATGACAGTAGGACCATCTGCATAGGAGTCACCTGGTGGGAATTCTTCTGCTCTTTGTTCTTCTGGTAAATGGGTAGGCCATTCCCTAAGAGGTCCCTCTATTGGTTCTTGTGTACCAATAGGGGCCTCTAGTTCTATTTCATACTTATCTTCCTCCGAAGTAGCGGCATTCGATTCCTTAAGAGTGCCTCTTGTTGTTTCAACAAGAGGGATTGTTTCTAGTTTGTTTCCCTTAATTATGTTGATTTGTGTGTTGATGAGCACGCCCAATTTCCCCTTGAGATCTGTATTTCCAGAGTGTTCTGTATTTTCCATTTGTGGCTTCAAAATCTTGGGTAATTGTGCTAGAGGAGTTCTTTATATTATTTTTGGTAAAAGAGCAGAGGATTCTTCCTTCCCATCCTCATTTCCTTGTGTTGGAGCTTGTTATTGAGTAGGCATCTCCACTACTTCTTGTGGTTCAGTAGAGGCTACCAAATATTCACCATATGTGTATGCCACTAGGAGAGAGGTGAGACCTTCATAGAGAGTGTCTTAGTCTAATTCTTGGGTGTCCAAGTGACTATCCTCCTATGGTTCTTGTGTAGCAAGGGAGGATTAAACTTTCTTTGTTTCTTGGCTTTCCTTCTAGAATGGCTCCTTGGGATTCAGAGTTCTTTACTTCTTATGATGAGTTGCAACCTATTTCATTTTCCTTAATTTCTTCGGCACGGGAGGTAGATTTTTGGTAAACCCTTGAAGTCGCTTTGTGCATGGTTTGTTGGCCAATCTCTCCACATCACTTTCACTGTCTACCAAATATTCCTCATATGTGTATGCCACTAGAAGAGAGGTGAGACCTTCATCGAGAGTGTCTTGGTACAATTCTTGGGTGTCCAGGTGACTATCCTCCTATGGTTCTTGTGTAGCAGGGGAGGATTAATCTTTCTCTGTTTCTTGGTTTTCCTTATGGACTGGCTCCTTGGGCTTGGAAGTTATTTACTTCTTACACTGATTTGCAACCTCTTTCTTTGTCCCTGATTTCTTTAGCACAGGAGGTGGCCTTATGGTAAACCCTTGAAGTCTCTTTGTTCCTGGTTTGTTGGCCATTATCTCCACATCACTGTCACGGTCTACTTCTACCAAAGTTGCCGCATGGAGATATATTTTTTTTCTTGGGTGTCTTTTGTGGAGTTGCAACAACTGATCCTTTTTTATCCATGGCCTCATTGTCTAAAAGAAGTGTTGCAGCCATAGTATGTTGTGGATATGGAAGTGTAGGAATTTCTTACTCAGCTGCCCGAAGGGAAACAACTTCATTTTCTATGAGGATAATGGATGTCTGCAAAATATTGTTCCAAGTGTGGCCCTCTTTCTACAACACATGCTCGAACAGTAATTTGATGAGGTTGCGATGAGATACAACCTCCCTAGGGTTCTTGGCCCTTTGAACAAGCACTTCCATTATCTGTAATGTCTTGAATACAGAATATGACATATTGATCGAATAGTTATGGTGAAAATGGTTGAGCAGGTGAATGTGTTGAACATAGATAGTTCCATAACATCCTTCACAAGTGAAGTAATGATGAATGAAGATAGTCACATATCCCCATGGATGAGGTAATGACTGATGGTCGAAGCCTGTTCTTTTCTTGACTAAAGCTTCCCCTAGTTTGAGGAATTGTCTCAAAATTTCTGGGTGCGAAGTCCTTTGGTTATACCATCTCTTTCCTATAAGAGGTAGCCTAGTGACTGCGGCCATAGTTTCCTCCGTGACATTGACATTTGTTCCTACTATTATGGAGTGCTCTGCTATGTAGTTCATGGATAATTCTAGAACAATCTCATCATTGTAGCCCTATAATCGTAACACATACTCCATCCATCCCACTCATCCCATGATTTCTTTGATGTCATCATAAACCTCTAGTAACATTATTTTTGTAGGCTCTTTGCGGATTAATGATCTACCAATGCATCCTTTCATCTTCTAACTCTGAGTTTTTGCATTTGTAGAGATATGCAAATTATGGGGTGGTGAGTTCAGAATTGTAGCAATAAGGGTGGTGGTATGGGAATGGGGATTATAGTAATGATGATATGATGTGGTGGTTATAGAAAAATGATATCGGCACATGCCATTAAACATACTTATTTCAAATTCGGATAGGAACGCGTACCTTTTGGCCCTTGACCAATTTTTGAGGATTCTTGTTCATGTTTGACCTATTTTTGGGACTTCGATAAGCTTTTGAAGGTGGAGTGCAAGACAAATCGAAGATCATGGCATCTCGGCCCCCTTTTTGGGATTCGAGATTATGTAATGGGTATGGGATGTCAGCCCATTGTTTACCCATGTTTAGGCCTATTTTGTAATGTATAAATAAGTAGCTAGGCGATGTAACAAAGAGATCGAGAGGCCAATGTGGTAGGTTCTAGAGTTGGATATATGTGATCAAGAGTTGTAAGTGCTTTGTGCATACTGTGAGAGGCTTGCAAAGCTAGTGCAAGTAACTTTAAGAGACTGTGTGAAGGCTTGCTGTTGTACCCTAGCTAGAAGGAGGATTTGGCGGAGTGTGCATAGATATCCTATCTTCTACAGAGTATAACTTGGATGCTATGTGCCTGTAAGAGATTGACCAAAGATAATAAAGAAGAGAAGAGTTGGTGGACATAGCCCTAGGGTGGGGGTGAATCACGTATATGTGTTTCTATGCTTT
>JASDQU010945800.1:12520-23507 GCA_032191745.1 Picea mariana
ACTTTCTTTGTTTCTTGGTTTTCCTTTTGGAATGGCTCCTTGGGATTGGTAGTTCTTTGCTTCTTATGATGAGTTGCAACCTCTTTCATTTTCCTAATTTCTTTGGCATGCGAGGTGGCTTTTTGGTAAACCCTTGAAGTCGCTTTGTGCATGTTTTGTTGGCCAGTCTCTCCACATCACTTTCACTATCTGCCAAATATTCCTCATATGTGTATGCCACTAGGAGAGAGGTGAGACCTTCATTGAGAGTGTCTTGGTACAATTCTTGGGTGTCCAGGTGACTATCCTCCTATGGTTCTTGTGTAGCAGGGGAGGATTAATCTTTCTCTGTTTCCTGGTTTTCCTTATGGACTGGCTCCTTGGGCTTGGTAGTTATTTACTTCTTACACTGATTTGCAACCTCTTTCTTTGTCCCTGATTTCTTCAGCATAGGAGGTGGCCTTATGGTAAACCCTTGAAGTCTCTTTGTGCCTGGTTTGTTGGCCATTATCTCCACATCACTGTCATGGTCTACTTCTACCAAAGTTGCAGCATGGAGATATATTTTTTTTCTTGGGTTTATTTTGTGGAGTTGCAACAACTGATCCTTTTTTATCCATGGCCTCATTGTCTAAAAGAAGTGTTGCAACCATAGTATATTGTGGATATGGAAGTGTAGGAATTTCTTACTGAGCTGCCCGAAGGGAAACAACTTCATTTTCTATGAGGATAATGGATGTCTACAAAATATTGTTCCAAGTGTGGCCCTCTTTCTACAACACATGCTCGAACAGTAATTTGATGAGGCTGCGATGAGATACAACCTCCCTAGGGTTCTTGGCCCTTTGAACAAGTGCTTCCATTATCTGTAATGTCCTGAATACAGAATATGACATATTGATCGAATAGTTATGGTGTAAATGGTTGAGCAGGTGAATGTGTTGAACATAGATAGTTCCATAACATCCTTCACAAGTGAAGTAATGATGAATGAAGATAGTCACATATCCCCATGGATGAGGTAATGATTGATGGTCGAAGCTCGTTCTTTTCTTGACTAAAGCTTCCCCTAGTTTGAGGAATTGTCTCAAAATTTCTGGGTGCGAAGTCCTTTGGTTATACCATCTTTTTCCTATAAGAGGTAGCCTAGTGACTTCGGCCATAGTTTCCTCCATGACATTTACATTTTTTCCTACTATTATGGAGTGCTCTGCTATGTAGTTCATGGATAATTCTAGAAAAATCTCATCATTGTAGCCCTATAATCGTAACACATACTCCATCCATCCCACTCATCCCATGATTTCTTTGATGTCATCATAAAACTCTAGTAACATTATTTTTGTAGGATCTCTGCGGATTAATGATCTACCAATGCATCCTTTCATCTTCTAACTCTGAGTTTTTGCGTTTGTAGAGATATGCAAATTACAGGGTGGTGAGTTCAGAATTGTAGCAATAAGGGCGGTGGTATGGGAATGGGGATTATAGTAATGATGCTATGATTTGGTGGTTACAAAAAAATGATATCGACACATGCCATTAAACATACTTATTTCAAATTCGGATAGGAACGCGTACCTTTTGGCCCTTGACCAAATTTTAAGGATTCTTGTTCATGTTTGACCTATTTTTGGGACTTCGATAGGCTTTTGAAGGTGGAGTGCAAGACAAATCGAAGATCGTGGCATCTCGGCCCCCTTTTTGGGATTTAGGATTATGTAATGGGTATGGGATGTTAGCCCATGGTTTACCCATGTTTAGGCCTATTTTTTAATGTATAAATAAGTAGCTAGGCGATGTAAGAAAGAGATCGAGAGGCTAGTTTGCTAAGTTCTAGAGTTGGATCTATGTGATCAAGAGTTGTAAGTGATTTATGCATACTATGAGAGGCTTGTAAAGCTAGTGCAAGTAACTGTAAGAGACTGTGTGAAGGCTTGGTGTTGTACCCTAGCTAGAAGAAGGAGGATTTGGCAGAGTGTGCACATATCTCCTATCTTTTACAGAGTATAACTTGGATGCTATGTGCCTGTAAGAGATTGACCAAAGATAATAAAGAAGAGAAGAGTTGGTGGACATAGCCCTAGGGTGGGGGTGAACCACGTACATGTGTTTCTATGCTTTGTGCGATGTATTAATGTGTTTACTATCTTAGTGCTTTAATATAGATGAATGATAGATAGATCTGTTGATGCTTAGTGCTTAATAATATGGATGGATGTTAGATCTGACTTATGTACACATGCTTAGTGCTTAAATACCTTAGATATGAATGAATATTGTGATACTCTGTAATTAGGGTTTAATTGAGCTATAACTAAGACTAGATATTGATGAATGTTAACTGCTGAGTGCTCTTTTAAGTGTTAGAATCACAGATCTGTGTCCCATCTAAGGTTGCATACATCTGAGTCCTGAAACCACCCCTGCCTCTACCTTGGGTGAGACTTCATCTGCTTCGTAGGTGTTGTTGAAAGGACTGATAGTTAGGTTTTTGTTGGTGCAATGTTGTAGCGTTGAACACTGGGTCTACCCCTGTGCCAAAAAATGGTTCCATTGTCGAAACCTAAAACTGTGATTGCTAGGAACTAAGGAAGAAGATGCTTTGTGAAAAGATCTGACCTGGAACTGTGATTTCTAGGAACTGAGGAAGAAGAATCTTTGTGCAAAGATTTGACCTGAAACTGTGATTGTTGGGAACTGAGGAAAAACGAAGCTTTGTGCGAAGATCTAACCTAAAATTGTGAAAGCTCTGTGCGTATATCTTTCGCTCTAGCGTGAAGTATTCTAATCGATCTGTGCTAAGAAAAGAAGTCCAATCTGAAGAAAAGAGGTAAGATATGAACGCTTTGTGCTATGATAGAGGTAAGAATAGTGAAAAGTTTGAGATATGGAAGCTTTGTGCTCTGTTGAAGATATGATTAGTGGAAATTTTTGTTTCTAAAGTATGGATCTAGGTATGTTTGATAAGATTTTTCCTATCTTGAAAACTAGGACACTGATAAAAGAAAGAAGATTTGATATGAGTAGATCTGATAAGAATAGTGAAAGATATGTTATACCTATGCATAGAGAGAATGTTTGGACTAACAAATGGATGCAGGATCCTAGAAATATTTTTTTGCAGGTTAGTTACCATGATCCTAGTGCACAGTAAAGGAAAGGTTGGGGATCATTTAAGAGAAAGAGGGGATTAACCCTTTGTTACAGTTGCAGAAGACTGGGACATCTGGCTAAGGAATGCCCTAGTAGAAGACCTAGTTGCCTCTGTTGCAAAGCTATGGAACATGAATTTTTGGATTTCCCTAGAATGATTTCTAAGGTTGAAAGGATGAATATGAGACAAGAAGACCATGAGAAAGGTCAAGAAACTGAAACCATGACAGAACCCCAGAAGGAATCATAAAAAGTATTGCTTCAGATGAAAGAAACCCTAAATGGACACTGCCATATCATCTTATCAAGGATATTCAAAGAAAAATAGTGCATTGAAACAAGAATAGGAGACTTCGACATTGACTGTGTTCTGGATGAGGAAACACAGGTGAATATCATGATAGAAAGAACCTGGAAACTTTTAGGGGAGCCTGCTATGATTCCTTCATTGGGAGTAATAGGATTATTTAGAGGAAAAATGATAACCCTATGTGGAATACTTACCTACATATCTATGAGTGCTCATGGAACTTTGACAAAGGAAGAATTCGAATTTGTTAAATTTATTGAGAACGTCGCTCCATTTGCTATGTTACTAGGGAAACCTTTGATTGAAGGAGATCAGGCTAGAAGGAAAGAAGAATAAGTCTTAGAACAAAAGAAGCAAGAGTTGAAAGATTTCATGACTAGGAGGATCGCACACTTGATTGAAGAACAAGAGAATCAAGAAAAGCTATTTAAAACCAGAGAGTTGGATGTCGAAGTGGAAAGAACGCTATAAGACCCACAAAAGACTAAAGTACCTATTCTAGATACAGATGAAGTATTACCCCTGATTTCCAGAAAAGAATCTCACGAGCGCAAAGTTACTCTACCAAAATAAGATAAGAATCAGAATGGAAAAAGGAATATCGAGATGAAGTTCAATGGAAAGAAGGCTCGAAAGCTAAGTAAGAAGAGAGCTAAGATTGAAAAGTTATAGAAGGTTCCATAGGGAACTTCACAGAAGGAAAATTTGCAAAATTGGAACTTCACCGGGATATCAGAACAACGTCACATGGCACTTCGTGATGGCGAAGCAACATATCCATTGGAAAAGTATAATCGTTAGTTCGATTGCCCAAATGGGCAGAAATTCATTTATGGTCAGAAAGTTCACCACTAGACCGTTGGGACCACGCCACAACAAACAAAACTGAGTTAATGAAGGCTTCTCACCCGTTGCAAGAGATCCATTGCCAAGTTATCTATTTATCCCATCACACCATGCAACGAGAACAATTTTTCCAACCGTGACTATCTGAGCCCCCAAAATAGTTTATTTCACATAGTGATTATCACGCTATTGCCATCCATCTCATTGCATTGAGTAGTTACTCTTTGAACCCGAGATATTCAACCACGAGCATGTATGTCCGAAGAACTTAGGACACTCAAAGAGTCTGTGAAGGAATTACTCATCGACCTGATGAATGAGAGAATCATGTCTAAAAGAGTGATTTATGTGGGTGTACAAGCATCCTCGACAAGAGGAGTGTAGGCCTTTCCGTCAACTGCTCGTGGAGCTGGACCATCCCGACCATTAGCAGAAAAGAGAACCAAACACATAGATGACCGAGAAAATGCGAAGCTGATCCCGGCCATATTTCCCAATTACATCCCGCCTCTGGCCGGTGCAGTGAGTCATGATAGTGTGACGAGAGATTTTTAGTACACCATGGTTATTGTGTACCTCCCAAAGGGGATACACGCGGTTCACGCACAGTAGGACAAGATCGCAGTGTTGAAGTTCATTGACTTCAACCTTAGAGATAACAAGAACTATAGTATGCTCACACTGTATAAATACCTGACGAGGACGAAGGGGAAGAACTCAAATATAATCCCCCAACCGTGGATGATGAACCTCACGCAGTCCATGCTATTAAACGTAATTAAAATCCCACACTTTGGAAGGCACCATGAAGTCAACGCCTATGTCAAGATATTGATTTCATGTTACTATGGAAGATACTTATGGATAGACCATCGTATCAAAGTCCATTTGACATTAATCCATGGGATCACAGGATTAAGTATGCAAGGACCCGACCCACAGGAGTTCCATCAAGGAAAATCCACAAATCACACACTAGCACAGAAGATCAAGGATACATATGATGATGTTGAAAAGGGGATGCGAGGCTATAAGGTAGCCTCCATCCAGAATGGTGCAGTGCGCCTATCCTACCATATAATATCCATAAAGTTAGTAAGGAAGAATAGACCTACGTAGGTCATAGGCTTTGTCGTTGACCTCGCAAGGAAGTGCGTGGAAGGTCTATAGATGAACTGGGCGAAGTACCTAGTTAATCAGCTGGAACTAGACTGTCACGAAGCACATGATCAGGGCTACGAGTTTCACTTTAGCTATTTCCTGATCCTCATCGCTTTTGTTGCCTGGGAGATGTCGGAAGGTGCGACCTTTTCGCATATTGAACCATTCGAGCTACTTACTGTGAATTTCACCACACTCTGGTACTCGAGTGATATGAACAAATAGTGGCATTCTAACGTTGTTTTTCACACATATTACCTTCAGCTTAAGAGAGCCATCAAAACTGAACCTCGCATGACTCTGAACACCCTATAAAGGTTTCGACCCCTGATGAAGTTCTATGCAGATCAACACTTCATCTACCTTACAACACAAGACAACGAACATAAGGAGTAGCTTCAGTCATACTACAAACTCACGGAAGAGGATGTTGGCCCTTGACGAAGTTTTGAGGAACACTTGGTCATATTTGACCATTTTTGGACTTCGACAGCTTGTCAAAGATGGAGCGCAACACGAAGCAGAGATCATAGGATCTTGGTCCACTTTTGGGCCCTTTTTGGGTTTTTGGGGATAATGTAATGGGTATGGGATGTCGGCCCATGGGTTTACCCATGTTTAGGCCTATTTTGTAAAGTATAAATAAGTATCTAGGCAATTGAAGAGAGGGAAATAAGCTAAGTGCTAGTAAAGGATTTATGTATACTGTGTGACCGACATGCATAGATGAGTGCAAGTGCTATAAGTGCTGAGTGCACGGATTGTAAGAAGGCTCTATGCTAGATCTACTTGGGGAAGGAGCATATGGCGAGGTGTACACAGATCTCCTATCCTATGCGGACTACAAGTTTGAGCTTTTTGGTGTAACTAGATTGACCAAAGCTAATAAAGAAGAAGAAGACTTTGTGGATGTAGCCCCAGGGTGGGGGTGAACCATGGTAAACCTGTGTGTTGTTCTTAGTGCCTCGACCTAATGCATTTATCTCTTCCCATGTGTTGTGCTCTGATATGATTATGCTATGTGCTTTGTTATGGTATACCTAGATAGATCTACTTTGATTTGTGATTCTTAGATGTATGGGTGTAGATTTGACATATATGAAAGTGTTGAGTGCTAGACCTATTTTGTTGTTGCTAAGTGCTAACTTAACCTAGTTCTAAGTGAATGTTGCAGTGCTCTACGCCATCTGTGGAGTGCCATGAGGGTTAAAAACAAATGAATGATCTATGCTAAAATGTTTTCTAAGTGTTAGAATCACATATCTGTGTCCCAGCTAAGGTTACAGACACCTGAGTCTTGCAACCACCCCTTCCTCTACCTCGGGTCAGACTTGATCTCCTTCATAGGTGTTGTCAAAAGGGCCGGTAGTTAGTGTTTTGTTGGTGCACTGTTCAAGCATTGAACCCTGGGTTTGACCCTGTGCCAACAAATGGTTCCATTGTCGGGACTTGAAACTATGATTGCTGGGAACTGAGGAAGAATAAACTTTGTGCAAAAGGAAGCTCTGTGTGTAGATCTATTTCCCTAGTGCACAACTTTTTACTTGACCTGTGAAGCTTTGTGCCAGGAAGAAGGTCAGATCTCAAGATAGGAAGATTAGATCCAAAGAAAAGAGGTAATATTTTTAAGCTCTGTGCTTAAATAAATGTAAGAATAGTCAAAAGTTCTTAGATCTGGAAGCTTTGTGCTTTGTAGAAGTGATATAAGTGATTTTTTTTGTTTCTAGAGCATGGATCTAGGTATGTTTGGTAGATCCTATCCTAGCTTAAAAACTAGGGCATTAATAGATGAAATAAAGTTTGATATGAATAGATCTGATAAGTATAATGATATATATGTTATACCTATGCATAGAAAGATTTTTTCAACTAACAAATGGATGCAGGATCCTAGAGATAAATTTTTGTAGGCTATCCGTTATGATCCTAGAATGTAGTACAGGAAGAGTTGGGGATCATTGAAGAGAAAGAGAGGATTAACTCTTTATTACAGTTGCAGAAGACCAAGACATCTTGCTAAGGAATTCCCTGGGAAAAAACCTAGTTACCTCTGTTGTAAGGCTATGGACCATGAAGTATTGGATTTCCCTAGAATGATTGCTAGACTTGAAAAGATGAATATGGAGAAAGATCAAGAGACTAAGATTATAGAAGAACCCCAACAAGAATCAGAGAAAGTATTAATACAAATGAAAGAAACCCTGAATGAACATAAAGATGACAGTTTGTTAGAGATCTTCAAAGAAAAGGAGAAAATCGAAGTAAGAATAGGAGACTTTGGCATCGACTACGCTCTAGATGAGGGAACATAGATGAACATTATGACAGAAAGTACTTGGGAAACCCTAGGAAGGCCTTCTATGGTTCCTTCACTAGGAAGAATAGGGTTGTTTAAAGGAAAAATGGTAACCCTATGCGGCAGAATTACCCAAATAGCTATGAGTACCCATGGAGCTTCGACAGAGGAAGAGTTCAAAGTGATTAGATTTATTGAGGACCGTGCCCCATTTACAGCTTTGTTAGGAAAGATCTAGATTGAAAAAGACCAGATCTAGAGAAAAGAAGAAAAGGAAGCCCTAGAAAATAAGAAACAAGAACTCATGGAATTTATGACTAGAAAGATCGCCTACTTGGTGGAGGAACAAGAGAATAGATATCAGTTGTTGAACACCAGGGACTTGGATGTCGAAGATATAATAACGTTAGAGGAACCACAGAAGACTAAAATAACTAATCCATATGAGGAAGGAGTATTACCCTTGGATCTGAAGAAAGAACCTCAGCAAGTGAAGTGACTATGTCGAGAGAAGATAAGACTCAGAATGGAAAAGGGATGACCGAGACGAAGCTCATTGGGAAGAAGGCTAGGAAGATAAGTAAGAAGAGAGACAAGATTGAAAAGTTACAGAAGGTTCTAAAGGAAACTTCAAAGAAGGAAAAATCACAAGAATTGAGCTTTGTCGAGATATCAGAACAATGACATATGCCACTTCACTGAGGCGAAGTAATATGTCCGTTGGACCGATATACTTGTTTGAATTTAGCCCTGAATGGACAGAAAATAATTTATGGCTCACCATTAGACTGTTAGACCGTGCCATAATGGACAGAACATAAGTTAATGCAACCTCATACCCATTGCAAGAAGACTGTTACTAAGTTTCCCTACTTAGTCCATCGCGCCATGCACCGAGAATACTTTTTGCTAAGTGAGAATTTGAGCCTGAAACCTAAGATTACTTCACCTTGTGATCATTTCCTTTTTTCCATACTATTCAATGTAGTCTGAGGTATTCATCCGTATCAAGGGAAAACTTCAAGAAGTGCAGCAGGCTCCCCAGTCCATCCGAGCAGTTTCTACTGCACCCTTGACAATAGGAAAAATAGGAACATGCAATGAGCCCGCCCAATTGCACTAGATCACCGAGAAAGTCGAAGCTCACTTTTTACGAGCTCGAGAAGACACAGCGCAAGACACCCAGGCTTTGACACAAGTACAGAGAACACTTGTATAAAAATAGAGTAAGGTAGAGTGGGAAAATCTTTCCCTGCAAGTGAAGTGGGATGAGGAAAAAGAATAGTTATAGCAGAGCAAGGACTAGTTGCTAGAAGAGCAACTTGAAGTACAGGAAAGGGTTCACAAAGCACTTCGCTCTGTGACTATCATAGAAGTGAAGATTGAAGGACATGTCCCACAAGAGGTGGCACAACTTAAAGAAGTAATGCAGCAACTTCAGCAGAGCATCTCAGATCTGGAACTTCATATCGTGCTCGAGACTCCTCAATAAATAAGAGATCTAAGGGAGGAAACTGCCCGTAGAACAGTTGGTCGATTAAAAACCTTTGCCTTGGAATGCAAGAAGCTGAGCACTAGAAGTGCCCAGACTTATGAGAACCTCACAGAGAATCTAGAGTTGCAGGCATTGGAGGCACATCTCCAAGAAGTAAAGCAGCACGCAGATACGCTACAGGCGCAGTTGAAGGCCTTGACCCCAGTCAAAAGAATGAAGAGGTTTGGAGAATAATGCATCGCCCAACAAAAGGTACACAAACTGCAAATTAAAGTGATGGAAGTCTCCCAACGACTTCAACCAATCCAAGAAAAGGCATGCAACTGTTCATTGAAGTTGAAAGCCACGGAACCAAGCTTGAACAGGTTGTCATCACCACAGAACAACACCTGGAATGGACAATAAATGATGCAGTGATCCAGGAGTTCACTGAGCAAGAGGCTATCACACTATAGCAGGTTGAAGTATCTCAAGCCAAGCTCAAGACATTCAAGGTGGAATTGATCAGACCAGAGTGACTCGGGATGAGTCAAAGGTGAGTGTTGGGGGCATGTTGGCCCTTGACCAAGTTTTGAGGAACACTTGGTCATATTTGACTATTTTTGGACTTTGATAGCTTGTCAAAGATGGAGTGCAACGTGAAGAAGATATCATGAGATCTTGGTCCACTTTTGGGCCCTTTTTGGGTTTTTGGAGATAATGTAATGGGTATGGGATGTCAGCCCATGGGTTTACCCATGTTTAGGCCTATTTTGTAAAGTATAAATAAGTAGCTAGGCAATGTAAGAGAGGGAAATAAACTAAGTGCTAGTAAAGGATTTGTGTATACTGTGTGACTAACTAGAAGAGATGAGTGCAAGTGTTGTAAGTGTTAAGTGCACGGATTGTAAGAAGGCTCTGTGCTAGATCTACTCGGGGAAGGAGGATCTGGTGAGGTGCGCACAGATCTCCTGTCCTATGCAGAGTACAAGTTTGAGCTCTGTGCTGTAACTAGATTGACCAAAGCTAATAAAGAAGAAGAAGAATTTTTGGATGTAGCCCCAGGGTGGGGGTGAACCACAATAAATCTGTGTGTTGTGCTCAATGCCTCGACCTAATGCGTTTATCTCTTCCCATGTTTTGTTCTCTAATATGATTATGCTATGTGCTTTTTTATGATATGATTAGATAGATCTACTTTATTTTGTGCTTCTTAGATGTATGGGTGTAGATCTAACATATATGAAAGTGCTAAGTGCTAGACCTATTTTGTTGTTTCTAAGTGCTAACTTAACCTAGTTCTAAGTGAATGCCGTGGTGCTCTGCGCCATCTGTGGAGTGCCATGAGGGTTAAATACATATGAATGATCTATGCTAAAATGTTTTCTAAGTGTTATAATCATAGATCTGTGTCGCAGCTAAGGTTGTAGACACCTAAGTCTTGCAACCACCCTTGCCTCTACCTCGGGTGAGACTTCATCTGCTTCACAGGTGTTCCCGAAAGGGCCAGTAGTTAGGGTTTTGTTGGTGCACTGTTGAAGCATTGAACCCTGGGTCTGCCCCTGTGCCAACAAAGGACCTTGAGGAGATCACTAAGGAATGGTCAACATACCTCCTTATTCTGGAAAACCCTGTAGAGATGTCTGACCCTGACAGCCCAGAGACCATGCACAAAGAACATGATACACCCAGACCCAGTAGAATGAAGAAGACCGAAGAGGTCCAAGACTTAAGTAGTGCCTCAGGAAATATTGCTTCTGTATCA
>JASDQU010945802.1:0-16047 GCA_032191745.1 Picea mariana
TGGGCACTTTCCACAGCGCACAATGAACCTTTGAAAACAAGTTAGCCGTGGAAAGTAAAAATGACAATTTTGAAAAAGAAGACTTTACAATACAAATTTAAGTCAAGCCAAAATCTAAAATTTTGCAGCTAAAAGACTCAACAATGAATTGAGGAAACTATCAATAGCCATGCTATCCACCGTAAAACCCAACCAAAATGATGGTGCTATTTTGGGAGTTAACAGAATCCATCCCCACACTTCTCCCTCAGGGCTCCATCCTTCTCTGAGGCAACCCAAGGAGAAGTGTACACACCTCTGGGTCCACCCAGGATCCCCAAGTAAACTTCGTAGTTTGGGTCACCATCTCCCCCAAATAAACTCGTATAGTTAACCTGGTAGGAATGAAATGAATAGAATGGAGAATTAAACTAAATTCCCCCTTTAAATATGGAGGTGCCCTTTTTATATCATATTATTATATAATATAATAATATAATGGCTTAGGGAATTATTATATTATATTTGTCTTAGCCCCCTTGAATTGAGTCCCCTTTACCTAGCCCATAGCCCCCTTTTCCACTCGTGGAGTCTTAGCCCCCTGTACTCTTTCTGTTCCTTGGTCTACAGTCTTAGCCTTGCATGAATCCAAACGCTCTACACAGGTTCTGACCTTTGATGAAGTTCAGCGCTGATCAACATTTCATTTATATCACAACGCGAGCTGATGAACATAAGAAACAGCTTCAATCCTACTACAAGCTAACAGAGGAGGACTTGGAGGAGATTACTAAGGAACGGTCTGCTAACCTCCTTAGCCCCACCAACCCCATAGAGATATCTGACATCTACAACACATAAACTGCGCAGGATACATCCAGACCTAGCAAGACAAAGAAGACAGAAGAAGCCCAAGATTTAAGCAGTTCCTCAGTGAAGACTGCTTCCATATCACCAGAGTGAGGGGGTGATGGCGAAGAGTTGGATGACAAAGAAGTCGAACAAAAGCAAGGAGATGAGGTCGATCCCCTGAAGAAGAGGAAGGGTTCTCTTTTGAAACCTTCTCCCCAGAAGAAATCAAAAGCCTCCATGACCAAGTTGCAGACTGTCCTCATCCTTGATGATTTTGACTTCATCATAGCAGCCCTGAACAATGCTTCACTGGAAATAGATGAGAAATAATAATCCAAGTAGGAAGCAATGTATGATAGGATTGAAGTCAAACTCTGCGGGGTACATCAGGCACTACAGTCTGGTTGCACAGTCTCCACTGCGCCTCTGCCATTGGGAACAACAAAGTTGGGAGATGAGCCAACCCAACTCCACTGCCTAGCTGATACAGTCGAAGCTCGCCTTCGATGAGCACAAGAAGAAACTAAACAAGCCACCCAGGCCTTGAAGCAAGTGCAAGGCATACTCATAGAGCAATGGAGTGTTGCAGAATAGGAAAATATTTCTCTCCAAGCGAAGTTCGATGAAGAAAAAGCACAGATGCAACAAGGAAAAGAGAAGTTGCTAGCAGAGAAACTAGAAGTAAAAGACGCGGTCAACAGAGCACTTCACTCTGTGATAGTCGTAGAAATAAAGATAGAAGACTGAGTCACAAACGAAATCAACCAGCTCGTAGAAGCTATCCAGAAACTACAACAATGCATAGCATACTTAGAGCTCTGCGTAGTGCCCAAGACTCCACAGGATATAAGGGATCAAAGAGAAACAACTGCTCATAGTGCAGTTGATAGAATAAAGGCCCTTGACATGGAATGCAAGCAGCTGAGTAACCGCAGTGACCAGACGTACGAGCAACTTGCCAAGAGTCCAGAATTAAGAGAACTGGAGTCACAACTCCAAGAGGCGAAGTATCAAGTCGAAACACTACAGGCACAGTTGAAGCGCTTATCAGCTGTGGAAAGAATGAAAAGATCTCAAGAGCAACACACCACCCAACAACAGGTTCATGTTATTTAGAGCAGAGTTATGGAAGTAACTCAGAGACTCAAACCTGTACAAGATAAGGCCTACCAATTTTTCATAGAAGTTGAAAGACGAGGAGAAGAATTGGATTAGGTTCTTAATGCAGCAGAACAACACCTAGAAGGACCCATGAACGATGCAGTCATCCAAGAGTTCGCTGAGAAAGAGGTCGTAGCACAACAACAAGTTGAAGGAGCTCGAGCCAAGATCAAGGATTTTGAAGTAGAAATACCCAGATTGGAGTGACTCGGGATGAGTCACAGGTGAGTGTTGGGGGCCTGTTGGCCATTGACCAAGTTTTGGGAGATCCTTGGTCACGTTTGACCTATTTTGGACTTCGACGGCCTATCAAAGGAGGAGCGCAAGATGAAGCGGAGATCAGGGGATCTCAGCCCTTTTTTGGGTTTTGGGATTATATAACGAGCATGGGATGTCGGCCCATGGGTTTACCCATGCTTAGGCCCACTTTTGTAATATACAAATAGATTTCTAGGAAATGTAAGGACATAGAGAGGCATCTATGTGATGTTGTGCTAAGTGCAAGTATGGTTTGTAGATGCTTTGTGCATACTGTGAGAAACTTGCAGAGCTAAGTGGAAGTGGTTGTAACCAATTGTGGAAGGTTTTGTGTTGTAATGTAAGGAAGGAGGATCTAGTGAGGTGCGCAGATCTCCTATCCTCTGTGGATTAAGGATTTTGGTGGCTCTGTGCATGTATCTGATTGAAGAAGCTAATAAAGAAGAAGATTTGGTGTACGTAGCCCCAGGGTGGGGTTGAACCACGTATATGTTGTGTTGCTCTGCTTTGTGCAATGTGTTGGTGTATCTTCTGCTAAGTGCTTGATATAGATAGATAGATAGATTTTTTATGATTTGTGCTTACAATGAATATGAATACT
This sequence comes from Picea mariana, assembly GCA_032191745.1. Lineage (NCBI taxonomy): Eukaryota > Viridiplantae > Streptophyta > Pinopsida > Pinales > Pinaceae > Picea > Picea mariana. The sequence continues at coordinate 2,852 of JASDQU010945802.1, forward strand.
AGATTTGACCTATATGAACTTTCTTAGTGCTTGAATCTGCTAGATCTGATCTATTTATTTATGCTAAGTGCTTAGATACATTCGATCTGGGTGAATGTTGCGATGCTCTATTTTATTTGCGGAGTAGATATTGGTTACATATTGATGAATTGTCGGTGCTAAGTGCTCTGTTAAGTAGTACAATCGCAGATATGTGTCCCAGCTAAGGTTGCAGACATCTGAGTTCTGCAACCACCCCTGCCTCTACCTTAGGTGAGACTTCATTTGCTTCGCAGGTGTTGCCGAAAGGGTAGGTAGTTAGGGTTTTGTTGGTGCATTGTTGTAGTGTTGAACCCTGATTCTACCCCTGTGCCAACAAATGGTTTTGTTGCCGGGACTGAAACTGTGATTGTTGGGAACAGAGAAAGAAGAAGCTTTGTGCAAAGATTCAACCTGAAATTGTGAAATCTTTGTGCGTAGATCTGTTGCCCTAGTATGTAGCATTCTACTTGACCTGTGAAGCTCTGTGCCAAGAGGAAGGTCAGATCTGAGGAAAAGAGGTAATATCTGAAAGAAAAGAGGTAAGATCTGCAAGCTCTGTGCTCTGATAAAGGTAAGAATAGTGAAAAGTTTTAGATCTGGAAGCTTTGTGCTCTGTAGAAGTAAGATAAGTAGAAATTTTTGTTTCTAAAGTATGGATCTAGGTATGTTTGATAGATTCTATCCTAGCCTGAAAACTAGGGCACTAATAGATGAAAGAAGGTTTGATATGAATAGATCTGATAAGAATAGTGAAAGATATGTTATACCTATGCATAGAAAGAATGTTTGGACTAACAAGTGGATGCAGAACCCTAGGAAGAAATGTTTGTAGGTTAGCTACTATGATCCTAGTGCGTAGTACAAGAAAGGTTGGGGATCATTTAGATGAAAGAGAGGATTAAACCTTTGTTACAGTTGTAGAAGACTAGGACATTTGGCTAAGGAATGCCCTGGGAGAAGACCTAGTTGTCTTTGTTGCAAAGCTATGGACCATGAAGTATTGGATTTCCCTAGAATTATTGCTAAAGTTGAAAGAATGAATCTAAACCAAGAAAACCCTAAGGAAAATCTAGAAACTATGGTATAATCCTAGAAAGAATTAAAGAAAGTATTTCTACAAATGAAAGAAACCCTGAATGACCACCGACATGTTAGATTATCAGAGATATTCAAAGAAAAAGAATGCATTGAAGCAAGGATAGGAGACTTCGACGTTGGCATTGTTCTGCATGAGGAAACACAAGTGAATGTTATGACAGAAAGCACTTGGGAACTTTTAGGGAAGCCTGCTATGATTCCTTCACTGGGAAAAATAGGATTATTCAGAGGAAAACTGGTAAACCTATGTGGGAAGCTCGCTCAGATACCTATGAGTGCCAATGGAACTTCGACAAAAGAAGATTTTGAAATTGTTAAATTTATTGAGGACAACGCTCCATTTACCATGGTACTAGGAAAACCTTAGATTAACAGAGATCAAGATAGAAAGAAGGAAGAAGAAGAAGTCCTAGAATAGAAAAAGAAAGAGTTAAAAGATTTTATAACTAGAAGGATCGCACACTTGATTGAAGAATAGGAGAATAGATCACAACTATTTAACAACAACAACATAGATTTCAAAGTTGCAAGAACACTAGAGGACCCATAGAAGACTGAAATACCTATCCTAGATAAAGAAGAAGTATTACCCTTGAATCCTAGGAAACAATCTCAATAGCGCAAAGTCACTATGTCAAAAGAAGATAAGAATCAGAATGGGAAAAGGAATATCGAGACGAAGCTCACTGGAAAGAAGGCTAGAAAACTAAGTAAGAAGATAGCTAAGATCGAAAAGCTGCAAAAATATCCAGAAGGAACCTTGCAGAAGGAAAATTTGCAAAATTGGAGCTTCGCCAAGATATCCAAATAGTGACACCTGGCACTTCGCCATGGAGAAGCAATATAGCCATTGGATACATTATAACCATTCAACCGACACTTCAAACGGGTAGAAAGGCATTTATGGTTCACCATCAGACCATTGGACCATGCCGTAATGGATGGAACCGAGTTAATGAAGGCTTCATACCCGTTTCAAGTGACCCATTGTCGAGTTACCTATTTATCCTGTCGCGCCATGCACCAAGAACACTTTTTCTAGCCAAGAATTTGAGCCCGTAGACTAAGTTGATTTTTCACAATAATCATCGCATTGTTGTCGTCTATTCCATTGCAGTGTCTAAGTTAATCTTGAACCTGATCTAGTTAATCTCGAGTGTGTATGTCCGAAGAGCTCATCACAATCGAAGAATCTGTGACAGAAGTACTCCTCGACCTGATGACTGAAAGAGTCATGTCGGAGAGAGGATTATCTGTAGGTGTACAGGATTCATCCACAAGAATAGTGCAAGCATCCCCGTCAACTTCTCATGGAGACGGACCATCCCGATCATCAAATGAAAAGTGAACCAAGCACAGGGATGACTTGGTGAATGCCAAATTAATTTCGACCATATTACCCACCTACATACCACCTCTGAGCGACGCAGTAAATTGAGATAGCATACCTAGATATTTCAAGTACACCTTGGTCACCGCATACCTCCCAAAAGGGATCCGTGCAGTTCGAGCAGACCAAGACAAGATTGCAGCGTTGAAATTTAGTGACTTCAACCTCGACGACTAGAAGGTATATAACATGCTCGCCCCACATAAGTACCTGAACAGAACAAAGGGAAAGAACTCGAAGCTTGTCCCTCAGACATGGACTCATAACCTCACACAATTCAACCTGCTAAACGTCATGAATATCCCACATTTCGGAAGACACCAGGAAGTCAATGACCATGTCAAGTTGTTTCTTTCTTGTTACCATGGTGGTTATTTTTGGATAAACCACCATATCATAGTTGATCCGACGTTGATCAATTGGATCAGGAGCTTGATTATGCAAGGACCTGATCCACAAGATTTCTATTCCGGAAAAACCCTAGATCGCGCTTTAGCACAAAGGATCAAGGACACCTATGGCGATGTCAAGAAAGGGACATGAGGCTAAAAGGTAGCTTCTATCTAGAGTGGTGCAGTGCGCCTCACTTGTCAGTTGATTGTAGGGAAGTTAGTAAGAAATAATCGACCTACCCAAGTCACTGGCTTCGTAGTCGACCTCGCAGGGAAGTGCGTGGAATGCCTACAGATGAACTAGGTGAAGTACCTGGTGAANTATAGAGAAGCACAAGATCAAGGTTACGAATTCCATTTTAGTTGTCTTTTGATCCTTATCGCATTCATCACCTGGGAGATGCTGGAAGGTACAACCTTCCCCGACATCGAGCCATTTGAGCCGTTGGTCGCGAAGTTCCGTACACTTTGGTATTCAAGCGATATGAACAAACAGTGGTAGTTGAATGTTGTTTTTCATACCTACTACAATTAGATGAAGATAGCCATCCAGTCTGAGCCTCGCATGACTATGAACACTCTACACAGGTTCCACCCTTTGATGAAGTTCAATGCTAATCGACATTTCATTTATATCACAGCGTGAGCCGATGAACATAAGCAACAAATTCAGTACTACTACAAGATGATAGAGGAGGACTTGGAGAATATTACTAAGGAATGGTCCATTGACCTCCTTATCCCCACCAACCCCACAGAGATATCCAACATCGACATCCCTGAAACTACGCAGGATACACTTGAACCTAGCAAGACAAAGAAGATAGAAGAAGCCCAAGATTTAAGCAGTGTCTCAGTGAAGACTGCTTCCATATCACCAGAGCGAGGGGGTGATGGCAAAGAGTTGGATGACAAAGAAGTCGAACAGAAGAAAGGAGATGAGGTTGATCCCTTGAATAAGACGAAGGGTTCACCTTCAAGACCTTCTCCCCGGAAGAAATCGAAAGCCTCCATGACCAAGTTGCAGACTGTCCTCACTCCTGATGATTTTGACTTCATCATAGTAGCCCTGAATGATGCTTCACTGGAAATAGATGAGAAAAACTAAGCCAAGAAGGAAGAAATGTACGATAGGATTGAATTCAAACTCTGCGGGGTACAACATGCACTACATTCTGGTCACGCAGTCTCCACTATGCCTCTGCCAGTGGGAACAACAGAGCTGGGAGATGAGCCAACCCAACTCCACTGCCTAGCTGATACAGTCGAAGCTTGCCTTCGACGAGCATAAGAAGAAACCGAACAAGCCACCTAGGCCTTGAATCAAGTGCAAGGCACACTCATAGAGCAACAGAGTGCTGCAGAATAGGAAAATATTGCTCTCTAAGTGAAGTTCAATGAATAAAAATCACAGATGCAGCAAGGAAAAGAGCAATTGCTAGTAGAGAAACTAGAAGTAAAATACACGGTCATCAGAGCACTTCTCTCTATGACAGTCGTAGAAATAAAGACAAGAGACCGAGTCACAAACCAAATCGACCATCTCACATAAGCTATCCAGAAGCTACAACAACAGATAGCAGACTTAGAGCTCTGCGCAGTGCCCGAGACTCCACAGGATATAAGGGATCAAAGAGAAACAACTTCTTGCAACGCAGTTGAGAGACTAAAGGCCCTTGCCATGGAATGCAAGCGGCTGAGTAACTGTAGTACCTAGATGTACGAGAAACTCATTGAGAGTCCAGAATTAAGAGCATTGGAGTCACAACTTCAAGAGGCGAAGTATCAAGCCGAAATGCTACAAGCATAGTGGAATCCCCTGTCAGCTGTGGAAAGAATGAAGAGATCTCAAGAAAAACGCACCACCCAGCAACAGGTTCACATTATTCAGAGAAGAGTTATGGAAGTAACTCAGAGACTCCAACCTGTACAAGATAAGGCCTACCAATTGTTCACGGAAGTTGAAAGCTGAGGAGAAGAATTGGAGCAGGTTTTTAATGCAACAGAACAACGGCTAGAAGGATCCGTGAAATATTTAGTCATCCAAGAGTTCACTGAGCAAGAGTCCGTAGCACAATGGCAAGTCAAAGCATCTCGAGCCAAGCTCAAGGCTTTTGAAGCAGAAATACCTAGATTGGAGTGACTCGGGATGAGTCACAGGTGAGTGTTGGGGGCCTATTGGTCCTTGACCAAGTTTTAGGAGATCCTTGGACACGTTTGAACTATTTTGGACTTCGACAGTCTGTCGAAGGAGGAGCGCAAGATGGAGCGGAGATCACAGGATCTCAGCCCCTTTTTGGGTCCTTTTTGTTTTTTGGGATTATGTAACGGGCATGAGATGTTGGCCCATGGGTTTACCCATGCTTAGGCCCACTTTTGTAATATATAAATAGATTTCAAGGTGATGTAAGGACATAGAGAGGCATCTATGTGATGTTGTGCTAAGTGAAAGTATGGTTTGTAGATGCTTTGTGCATACTGTGAGAAACTTGCAGAGCTAAGTGCAAGTGGTTGTAACCGATTGTGGAAGGTTTTGTGCTATAACGCAAGGAAGGAGGATCTAGCGAGGTGCGCAGATCTCCTATCCTTTGCGAAGTAAGGATTTTGGTGGCTTTGTGCATGTATCTGATTGAATAAGCTAATAAAGAATAATATTTGGTGGATGTAGCCCCAAGGTGGGGCTAAACCACATATATGTTGTGTTTCTCTACTTTTTGCAATGTGTTGGTGTATCTTATGCTAAGTGCTTGATATAGATAGATGAATAGATCTATTATCCTTTGTTCTTACAATGAATATGAATACTATATCTGACCTATATGAACTTTCTTAGTGCTTGAATTTGCTAGATATGATCTATTTCTTTATGCTAAGTGCTTAGATACATTAGACCTAGGTGAATGTTGTGATGCTCTATTTTATCTGCGGAGTAGATATTGGTTACATATTGATGAACTATTAGTGGTAAGTGCTCTTTTAAGTAGTACAATCACAGATCTGTGTCCCAGCTAAGGTTGTGTACATCTAAGTCCTGCAACCACCCATGTCTCTACCTTGGTTGATACTTCATTTGCTTCACAAGTGTTTTCAAAAGGACTGCTAGTTAGGGTTTTGTTGGTGCATTGTTGTAGCATTGAACCCTAGGTCTACCCCTATGCCAACAGGGAAGAAATGTATTATTGTATTAAGTGAATAGAAAGTGGAGAATACAATCCATGCCTTGATGTTGCAAGGTCCCCTTTCAATGGATCTTTGCTTCAACACACACCTGTGTTCCAATGCCTTGAATGAAGAAGATCCACAATCTGACTTGAAGAACTAAAGAAAATCTCTCAAGCATAATCTGAGGTAGAACTCTCCATAGAAATCTTAGTCTATTCAACCTTAGCCTTTTCCATGAGATATCCCTCTTCATATAGTGTGAAAGAGAGATGAATGAGGATATTAGGATGATCCCACCGAATCGGATAAGCGAGTAAGATCCAAACCGATCGGAGGCCACCTAATCTTCTATAAGATCCCCTTCTAGAACATTCATGAAATTAGACTTTTTCCATGCTTCAAGCATCATCGCACCTTATGCACAAGTAGCATGCAATGACGTTGCAGTCCAAGTTTAGGGCAGAGTGCGACGATCAGGCATCATCACACCCCACGCATATAGAAGGGTGCGATGATCTTCCTTTATATAGTTTTTGAAAGAGGAAAGAAAATCACTTTTCTCATGCATAAAGTCTTCTTTTAATATTTTCATGGAACAATAACACATGTAACTAATTAATTTTAGAGACATGCAACTAAGGAGATCAATAAATAAACAATCTTTACAACGTAGAACTAAACAACCAATGAGTATAAAAAGTTGCACCAATCACTTTGACCTATTGAACAATGAGCTCGAATTCTATAATTTTCATAACTTCGGCCACAAAGCTGCAAACTGCCATCTGAAGAATTATAAAGTAGATCCAAGGATAAAACCCTTAGCTATAAATGCTAGCACATGGAAACAGAAAGATAGTGAAAAATGTGGTTTAGTACTTTCAACTCAAAAACAAAAATACCCCTCGTATATAGACAGTGGATGTTCCAAGCACATGACTTGAGACAAGGATAAGTTTTTTTCTATAAGTAAAAGAAAAACAAGAAATGTGACCTTTGGAAATGATGAACCAGGTAAAATCAAGGGTAAAGGGATGGTGAGTTTAAGTAATGGTAAAGGAAAAGCCCAGGATGTTCTGCTTGTAGATGGGCTGAAACATAATTTTCTCAGTGCAAGTCAAATGTGTGACAGAGGATGTGAAGTGGTTTTCACTTCCAAAGATTGTAAGATAAAGTCTATAAACTCAGGACAAGTGGTGGCTAAAGGCATAAGGGCAGATAATAATGTATATGTGTTGAAAGAATATAGAGAAGAGTGTCATCTAAGAAAACATGATGAAAGTTGGCTATGGCATAGGAGACTTGGACACCTAAATTTTGATCATCTAATAAAACTTAGAAATAGTGGGGAAGTAAAAGATCTTCCAAAGATATCAAATCCATATGATTCTGTATGTAAACCTTGCCAAATAGGAAATCTTACTTGGACACAGTTTAAATCTAAGAACTTTGCATCAACAGAGAAACCTCTTCAGTAAGTCCATATGGATTTATGTGGACCATCAAGGAAGGAAGGTACAGGAAAAGAAAATTATTTCATGTTGATTATTGATGATTATTCTATACTTACATCGGTTTCCTTTCTGAAAGAAAAATCTAAAGCACCTGAAAAATTCAAAGCATTTAAGGCTCTAACTAAGAATCAAACAGGAAAAAGATTGAAGGCAGTAAGGTATGATATAGGAGAGTTTAGTTCAGGAGACTTCAAAGAGTTTTGTGATAAACATGGGATCAAGAGAGAGTATACTATTACAAGGAATCCACAACAAAATAGAGTAGTTGAGAGGCAGAATATATCAGTTCAGCAGATGGCAAGATCAATGATGAATGAAAAGAATATTACTCAAACATATTGGGTAGAATCAATTGATACAACTGTACATATTCTTAACAAAGCTCATCTCAGGCCACAAAGTGACAAGAGTCCTTATGAGCTATGGTTTGGAAGACCTGCTTCAATAAATCATTTTAAGGTCTTTGGGAGTAAGTGTTATATCAAGAATAATGATGAAAATATTGACAAATATGATGACAGGGCTGATGAAGATATCTTCTTAGGGTATGCTACAAATAGTAAAGGATACAGATGCTATAATAAGAGGCTGCATAAATTGGTTGATTGTATTGACATAAAAGTTGATGAAGGAGTCCCAGTAAGAGAGGTGAGCAATATTGAGTCTGTTACAGAGGACACAACTGAAGTTGAAGATGAACAGGTTCAAGAATCATACAAAGAAGACTCTGAGTCAGATGAAGATACAAATACTCAGGCAGACTCAAATTAGCAGACAACATCAAATCCTTCCTCCAGCATTACTCAAAAGAATCATCCTACCAGTCAGATAATTGGTGAGAAAGACAAAGGTGTAGAAACCGGGAGAAGGATAATAAAAAACACCAAGCAATCACATATAGCCTTCATATCCATGGTGGAACCCAAGAACCTTAATGAATCCAGTAAAGATGTAAATTGGTTAAAATCAATGAATGAGGAACTGGATCAAATTGAGAAGAACAATACTTGGGAGCTTGTTCCTAGACCTGTAGATAAGAATGTAATTGGCTCCAAATGGGTGTTTAAGAACAAAATGAATGAATAAGGAAAAATTGTTAGGAATAAATCCAGACTGGTCTGTAAGGGGTATGCACAAGTTGAAGGATAGGATTTTGATGAAACCTTTGCACCAGTGGCAAGATTGGAAGCCATCAGAATGTTGCTTGCCTATTCATGTCATAAGAACTTTAAAGTATATCAGATGGATGTTAAGTCAGCATTTCTTAATGGAGATCTAGAAGAAGATGTATATGTGGAGAAACCTAAATGATAGATAATCATGACTATGTATGTAAGTTGAAAAGGGCATTATATGGACTGAAACAGGCACCACGAGCCTGGTATTATAGAATGGACAAATTTCTACAGGACAAAGTGTTCAATAAAGGTATTGTTGACAGTAATCTATACATTAAGTCTGAAGGTGATGATTTATTAGGTGTTTTGGTTTATGCATATGACATTATTTTTGGATGCACTAATGACCCTTCAGTTTAGCGGTTTTCTAATTCAATGTAGACTAAGTTTGAGATGTCCATGATAGGAGAATTGTCATATTGTCTTGGTTTACGAATCAATCAGAGTTCTGTAGGGATATTTCTCTCTCAAGAAAAGTATTTGAAAGAGATGTTAAAGAGGTTTCAGATGGACAATTATACACCTGTGAGCACACTTATGGTGGTTGGTTGCAAGATCAGTAAAGATGATATTTCACCTGATGTTGATCAAAGAACATATCAATCAATGATACATCGTCTTTTGTACATCACAACATCCTATCCTGATATAGTTCAAGCTGTTGGAATGGTAGGTCATTATCATTCTGCTCCTAAACAAAGTCATTTAGCAGTTGTCATAAGGATATTCAAATATTTGAAGGGTACAATGACTTATGGTCTCCGGTATCCTAGAAATCCGAATTTTCAATTAACTTCATATTCAGATGTTGATTGGGCATATTGCTTGGATGAGAGAAAGAGCACCAGTGGAGGTGCATTCTTCTTAGGTGATTCGGTAGTAGAATGGCTTAGTAAGAAGCAGGTATCTATTTCATTATGAACTACAGAGGCATAGTACATTGTTGCTGCTACTTGTTGCACTCAGATCACATGGATGATACAAAATCTTGTAGATTTGAAGGTAACTTATACTGATCCAATTTCACTTCACTATGATAACACCAATGCCATTAGTGTATCCAAGAATCTAGTATTTTATTCCAAGGCCAAGCACATCCCCATAAAATACCATTTTCTGAGAGAGCAGGTCACCAATCAGATTGTTCAGGTTCATTACATTCCAACCACAGAACAAATTGCAGACATATTTACTAAACCCCTAGCCAAGACACCATTTGAATATATCCTTCAGAAGTTGGGTGTCATCCCTTCTCTCACCTAAGAGAGCCCATCCTGTCAGGGGGAGTATGTGTTGGTTGAATATTTGATACCTCTTAAAAGTACTACAACAGCTCAGGGGGAGCATGTTTTCTTTGACACTGATGTCAAAGGGGGAGAAAAGGTGTGGTCTAGATGCTACAGTTTGATTTCTAAGTAGAATAGTGCATCCTTTCAGGGTTTCCATCAATTCCAAAGGGGGATATTGTTGGCATATTTTACAGGAAGAGTGTGCTTATCATTGATGGAAAGAAAAACAATGTCGATGGAAAAACAGGAAAAGCATAAGCTCAAGAGGAGAAGCGAATAGTATGCAGAGATCAAAGCTCAGAAGGGAAAGTGCAGTACTGAAACATGATCAGGGAAAAATGATTGAAAATTTGATTATCCAAATATTTGTCATCCATCAGATCACATTAAGTGGAAGGACAGGATAAGCAAGGGTTGAGATCTGATATCTCGATCACCCAAATTTCCATCAGTCATCGGAATGAATTAAAGTGGAAGGATAGTATAAGAAAAGTTGGAGGGTCATTGGATTTAAACCAAGGTAAAGATACATTGCATACAAATCGAGCCATTGATCTAAGAACATGATCGACGAACAACATTTGGTTCAAGTAAAAAGTTGTGAGGAGGTTATTGTTCAGGGAATCTCACTTCGAAAGAATTGGCAACTTGAAAGTCGAATTATCCGAAGCCCGAAATCCAAAATGAATAAGGACCATCAGATCTGGAGAAAATGTGATGACCGTTAGATCAGGGAGAACCACGCCTACAAGGACATGTGGTAGACCAAGTTGGAAAACCACGTTAGCAAGTACACATGGCATAATCAGATGATGACAAATGTCAAGAGGAAATTGGTTCCCGCCATGTCAAAAAGTGACCTAAGCAAGTAACATTACTCCGGGATATTTACTTAGGGAGTTTCATCACTAACAAATGTCAAAAGTCTCGAAGCCCCGAAGGACAAAGGTCCAAAGTCTCTCTCAGTCATCATATTGGTTGTGGGGAGGAACCTGGACTGTTAGATCAATGTTTAGTGACCAAAATAAGCACAGAGGAGAAGCACATATCTAATCTATTGGATCTGAGCACCAAGGATCAACAGTCGTTGGATGCAGAGATAAATGAAAGAAGGTTAAGCCTTTGGATGAGATGAAGTAAATTTCAACCGTCAGAGCCTGAGGGATACATGGCGATGGATTGTGAACTCTAGAGAAATCACTTCGAGAGTTTTCAATTGATATCTGAAACTCCCGAAGCCCAAAGAGCTGGAAATCTGAAGTAAATCTTGATCGTCCGATCATCCAAAATAGCTCTCAGTCATTAGATCATCATGAGTAAATCTCAAGCGTCGAATTGTCCGAAGAGGATCTGGGCCATATGATCCAAGAAGAGACATGGCATAAATCTGTGGATTTTGGGTAAAGGTCCAAAGTAAACCTCAACCGTTCATTTCAAGGGGACATGCGTCGTTAGATCATGGACTCCGGGTGAAACGCTCTGGGAGAAAGAAAATGTAGAGGAGTTGAATCTCCCGAAGGCCGAAGTCCCGAAGTAAATGAAGACCATTGATTTAAGGAGGACACATGGCAGGAATCTATGGACTCTGGCTAATCATGTTCTGGGAGAGCGTGAAGGTTGAGAATTGAAATCGCCGAAGCCTAGAGTAGCGAAGCCAATCTCAACTGTTGATCGAGAATGGGGTCATAGAATTGTTGATCTGGTTGACAGGTCAAATTACTGAAGTGGAGGCAGAGTCGTCGATTGAGAAGGATAGGTGTCTGTGGATCATCAACTCCGAAATATTGGCGTATGGAAGAAAGCATGGTTTGACATTTGAAACTCTCGAAGATCAGATAATGAAATAAATCATAGTCATTGATTTAGGGAGGTTATATCTGATCCGCAGATTGTGAAAGAAAAAATTTGAACTGTTCGTTCAGGAGCATTATCAGGATCATGAGATCGAAAGTCTTGTCATATTGTAGGGATTGAAGGTGCCCGAACTTTAAAAACTTAAGGGTGGGCTTCAATCGAAACCACGGTTTTGGAGAAAGGACACATGGAGTCTCTAGGTAAATTGCAGGGTGAAACACAGTTTGATCTCAAACCACCTTTGATCGTGCCTGCAATCGCATGGTCACATGAGATCATTTCCCAAGGTCACCTCAGTGGAAGAAAGGGGAATGAGCTAGCACTGCTAGGCTCCACATCGGAGGTTACACATTGAAAATTCAAAAAGGCCTCTGTGTGTATAATCCAATGGTGTTGATCAAACTGAATCTGATCAAAGGGTTTTTGTTTCACTTCGTGGTTTCTTGATTAGTTACGATTCAGTTACACTAACTGAATCATTATTCTGGGACGTTGGAATCATGTCTCTTGAGCGTTCTGAGATTCCCGACATGGGCATTGGAGATTCAGAGAGTAATGGATGATGAGGGCATGAATAAAAGAAAGATGTTGTGATAGAGGAAGGTGGTTGTTTTTTCTGAAAAATAATTGAACTGTATGTAATGAAAATTACAGCATGAACCGAGGGAGAAAACGCAGAGAAGAAGAACATAAGATGAACAGAGCAGGAATGGTGAAAACAACAAACTATACAAGAACTTAATATCATGAGAAGAACAAAGGAAGAGTATATGGAAAGAGACAACAAGTGGATCCAAGCATGAACAGACAAAAGCAGACCATAATTGCAGAACATAGAAGAAGTGGTAAGCATTTAAATGTCTGTATTGTTGTAAAGTATTATTCAAGCAAAGTTTTAGAAAACAGGGTGGTAGGGTGGTTCTAGGGAGGATTGTTTTCCTCAAAGTTTCAAGTGGGTGCTTGAACACAGGGAGTTGTAGCTTCCATCTAGTTGCAGCAATAAAAGCTAGGGCGGTAGGGTTGTGCAAGGGAGGACCATTTTTCTTTGTTATACAGGTTGGTGCCTGTGTGACTAGAAGTTGGTGCTTCCATCCAGTTGGTGCTGGAACACTCAAGGAGTTGGTGCTTCCTTCTAGTGGGTGCTAGAGAAACCAGAGAGTTGGTGCTCCCAACAAGTTTCATCTTGTAAAACAGAGGTGGTAGCCTCACAAAGAATTGGTTCTCATGAGAATGATAATGTACAAAAAATAAAGTCTACTTATCATGGTAAGAAGAAGAGGTTCTCTCCCTTTATGGGT
>JASDQU010945802.1:16296-33655 GCA_032191745.1 Picea mariana
TAGCAGCCACCGTACATTGCCAGTTGTACAAGTCTGTTAGGAGTTATGTCTTGTTTCTTGATCTTCTTGATTTTCTAGAGATTATTTAGCTCAACTCTTTTCCCTTAATGAATAGCACTCGTCGTTATGCGCTCTTCCCATTCTTGTTTCCAAATTTGTCTTCTCTGTATTATCTTCTCTGCTTCTCATTTTGTCATGGTATCATAGCATAGGACATAAGCTTCTTCATAGTGACTGGAGAGCATCTCGATAACAAGAAGAAGAGTGTAGAGCTTACATTGTCTCGCAGATGAGAGAATGGGATCCAATATTCTTCACAGAGCTTAGAGAGAAGTTCACAATCCATAGTACGCTCAAAATATCGTTGGAGACAGTAAGAGCGAGGAACCAGAGCTGCAGAAGGATGAAACACTTAAAGATTCGTGAGAATTTAAAGAATTCATGAAATTACTTCACATTTAAAGATTAGTGAAATTATTTCTTTAGGAGGAAGTTTGCAGAAACAACAAAGGAGAAGCTACAACAACCGTAAGATCGGCTGTGGGAATAGATATAAGCCATTAATCAAGCTTAGAAAGGACGAGGAGTGCATAGAAGAGGTGAATTGTTTTTCAACCATTAGATCTGGGAGAAAGCAAGATAAGTTGTTAGATCAAGTGAATAGTAAGTCACGACCGTCATATCTCATTGATGGGAGATCGATGGTGGAGAGCCATTGCAAAAATCGCAAGGGAAATTAAATCATGAGCAAGTTGAGACTTTGCAATCCATAAGGATCGTTGATCTTGCTAGATCAACAGATCAACGGTGGATATCAATCCCACTACAGACGAGCATCTTCACATTGCAGAGATCGGGAAGGAAATTAAAGCATGAGAAAGTTGAGTTTCCGCAATCACTCATGGCCGTTGATCTTCAAGATAAATGCCCAAAGTTTAAGACAAGGTCACAGCTCTCAATCACATGTAGAGAAGACAGAGAGAAATTGTGCAAGGTTTGTCTTCTGAAGTTCATATGGATCGTCCATCGATGAAGACACGTGGACGAAGGATCTTCCACTTTTCTAGTTCATGGCTCGGAGAAAACACGGTATAGGTTTTCTAGAACTTTCGAAGCCCCAAAGGCCAAAGTAAATCTTAGCCATCCAAATCAAAAGAACATGTGGAGGAAGATCTCTCACTTCAGAGATTTGACACTCTGGAATATTGCGCAAATTAGCAGATGGAAACTCCCAAATGCCAGAGTTCCGAAATAAATCTTGGTAGTTGTCTTGCAGAGGTATAAGGACCATTGGATCTTGACCTCTACTTATAGTTCGTCATTTCATCACTTTGCGATTTTTGCGATTAAGAGCAGTGGAAGGCTCCAAATCCCGAACTACCGAAGTAATTGTGTGTCATTGATCATAGATCAATGAGGAACATTGATCTTTGCAGCAATTCGACTATTCGACCATATGTCTATTCGGAGGAACTGAGGCTTTCATGTGTCAAAATGCTTGAAGCCCAAAGTCCTAAAGTGCTTGGTCTAAAGCCCACAGTCACATGAGAAGTTGAAATTCATTTTTTTTTTCTCTCGACTACACTTAGATAGCCTGATTCTGCCATTAGAGGGGCTCCAATCGATAAATAAAAGAGCTTAGAGCTCCGACTCTGTAGATCTAGTGCTCGGATAGTCAGATCCAGCCAAATTGAAGCTAAAGAAGTGGTCTACCCTGCATTTTTTGGCCCGAAGTTACACAGAGAACTTAGCAGACCTAGTTTTACATGTAGGAAACATGAAGAGAACCTATCTGTTTTCATCAAGCAGTATCAGTGTGATGATATAGAATAGTCGATCGACAAGTGTGATCGAATTGGTGAATGAGCAACCAAGAAACGATGTCATGGGTCAACAAAGACGACTCAGGAAGTCCATAAGAGATCTCAGACATATATGGAAAGAGAACAACAAAGAAACGTCAAAATATTTTATAAACACAAATGAAGAGGTTCTAGTTGAACCTGAGGAGCTCACACAAGAAGTAGATCAGAGAAAATTGATGATATTTGGAGAAACATGAGCATGAATCTACCATTACTGCCTCAGTATAATGGTAAGAATTTTGAATTTTGGTCAGTTAGAATGAATGCTTATTTGTGTCTTGTAGACTGTTATCATAATCTACATGATCAGGAAAGGGATGCATTCACATTGCATCTCATCCAAAAATCCTTGGATGACAGTATGTTGCACAAGGTTGCAGCAACGACATCTTTGAAATAAGTTTGGAGTATTCTAGAAACAGAGTATGGTGAAAAAGGGAGAAACAATTTATGGAATGTTTCCACTCTATAAGAAGCACACGTGTCTGAAGGAGCATTTGTGTCTGAAGCAAAGCTACCAGAGAAACAGAAGGAAGAAGCATCTCTATCTGAAGTAGAGCTACCAGAGGAACAGAAGGAAGAAGCATTTGTGCCTAAAGAAGAGCTACCAGAGGAACATAATGAAGGAGAATCTATGTCTAAAGCAGAGCTACCAGAAGAAAAGAATGAAGGTACATCTGTGTGTGAAGCAGAGCATGAGAAAATTGCAGAAATTGATGATGAATCTATCAATACAGCAACCGACATTGATAAACTGATTCAAATAGTGTTTATTGATGACAAAAAAGGATAAGCATCAATGATCTTTGATGAATATTATACAGAAATTGGCCTCTTTGAAACAGAGGTAAAAAATATTGAAATTGAATTTGAGGATGATCATATGTCTTATGATGAGTGCCTTCAAATAATGGAAGAGAAGAATAAAATCGATGAATTGATGTTTGGATGAGGAAGCCTACTTGGCACTTAGAACCAAGTGGATGATTTGGTGACTGTAGAAGAAGTTCTTGAAAGAAGGTTTGATGACAGAAGCATTCAAGCCACTACACTTATGATTGCCAATGAAGCATCTAAAGAAGAAGATAATGTTGATACAGATTTGAAATGGATTGAACAGTCAATCCATGATGATGATGATGGTAAATGCTCTTAGAAAGAAAAGAAATAAGAGAACCAATATGGTTCCTGTTATAATTTTTTATATCAGATTGACAAGTTTTTTGAGTATGCAGGTGAGCAGCCAAAAGAAGAAGATGAAGACATGGATGAGGATTTCAATGAAGACTAGTTTGAAACCATCTTCACGCAATGGAGTTTTGAAGAAATCATATTTTATTCTGAGTTAATGTGGAAGCAGTCTGTTGATTGTATAGCCCAAGTTAAGGGCATTGATGATATTTTGCAGTGGTGGCATCAACCCATTGTCAAAGACAAATTTGATGTAGAAGAAGATGAAAGAAATAGGCATAACTAGCCTAATCAAATTCTAAATATGAAGTTGCAGTGACAAAGACAAAAGGAAAAGCACAGAGCCTTCAGTATCAATGCCAAAATGAAAAAAAATGAGCAGATTAGAACAATATAGAGTTTGGAAGAACAAAAAGAAGAAACCCATCTCAAGAGAAAAGTTGAAGTCTATTTTTGTTGTTACGTGTTGAAAGCCTAGCCGAGACATAGACCAGCAGACATTTTCATTTTTGAATTCTTTTTTTTTTATTTTGTTAAAATCCATTGGGTAAATCCATTTTTTTATTTCCAAATGCGGCACTTAAGATTTATCAGTGTTGATGTCTATAAATGTTTAGTCTAAGAGGGAGTGTTAGTTGTAAACCTCCAACGTTGAGTTTAAGAGGGAGCGTTAGTTGTAAACCTCAACATAGTAGTGACTGTACACTGCCAGTTGTACGAGTCCATTAGGATTTCTATCCTGTTTCTTGATCTTCTTGATTTGTTGGAGATTATTTAGCTCAACTCTTTTCCCTTAATGAATAGCACTCGGCGCTATGTGCTCTTCCCATTCTTGTTTCTAATTTCATGTTCTTTGTATTATCTTCTCTGCTCATCTCCTTTGTCCACCCAGAATGTAACCATTATATCATTATCAGCCTAATCAGAGCGAGCATCGTAGGTTTTGCAATTAACTTTACTTGTCTATGTGCCGTAGAGGTATTCCTCAAAGCCATTTACATATCCTTCTTGTATTATTATCTGCAGAATATAATACAAATTACTTGCAGTGTCTCCTTCATATCCCAAGGGGAGAATCAAATGTTCCTTCCATCCAGGAAATCTCTTCTCCAGCCACTCCACTATGACAGCTTCTACGTTACGATCATATGGTCCTTGTTTACCATTTTTCACACTGATATTATATGTTTGTTGTGTTTCTAGGAATAAGGAGTATATTAGGGTTGCCATGGAGTCATCTGGTATGAAGTATTGAGGAGAGCCCGGAGTTGGGAGCCTCATGAAATCTCTTCTCGTGGCTTCCATGGATAATATACACTGGAGTGTCACACTTAAATAACATGTACCAAACACATTGAAGATGCCTTAACACACCAATCTGTAATTGTTTTCTTGGCTATTTTCACCGACTTTTGTCTAAGTGTCACGGTCTTCCATTTATTCATTCTGTTCAGTTACTTTCTTCTCTTCAACATTCATATTTTGTGTCTCAAATGACACTTAGGTTTAGTATATTAACAAATCTATTATTCAACTATTAATAGACCATTTAATATGTAAATACTGAAACCTGATTTGTTTGATTTTTGTATAGTCGACCACTAAATTGTTATCAAATTTGTCCACATCAATGAACTCGAACTTAACTCTATTATTATTGAATTATTGGTTGCTTAAGGTTGGTTGTCATTGATGTCAACCCTTGAAGAAAGCCTCGTAGCACAAAGGTTTGGGTAATGGACCCAATATTGTTTCATGTAAATATAACTCATTATTGTTTTGTCATGGTTGATAAGAAGTAAATATGGATGAAATCCAAAGTGGTCCCCTTATGGTGAAAGCCCTCACAGGAAGATGCTTTACGGAGTAAGAGAACCCATGATTAAATGTTAAATAATGAGATGAAAGACAGTGAATTTGTCAAGGAAACTATCGTACATGGATATTTCTTGTCATTCCATTTCCGGAGGTATGTGTAACGTAGATAACTCCTCACGGTTAGAGAGTTATGGCCATGAGAAGTTGGAGACCCCAGATTTGGGTAATGGACCCAAGTTTGTTTGATGGGTAACAGTATGAGTTATGATATATTTTTCGATAATACTATTCTATATGGATAGTACATGTCATGCCAATTATGGTGGTATGTGGAATGTCACATGACTCCTCACGGTTTGAGATTTATGGCCTTACAAAGTTGGAGGACCCTCATATGTCATCTAGAAGCCCCAAAAGGTCAAAGTAGTCAAAATGGATTAAGATATTTTAAAAGGTAAATAATAAAGTGAAGTAATGAGTGTATTATAATTCAAAGTGAATACAAAATAAATTGTTTCAATAATAAATTTAATGGAGAAGTTAGAAGTGGGTTAACCCTAAAATAAGGAAAGTGGGGCCAAGTGACCTAGAAGATGTTTTTAAGGAAGCTACTTCGAGAGTATAAATAAGAGGCAAAGCTCTCTCATTTTAGATACACTTGACCATATTGAATATATATAGGTTTCTGAGGTAACCAAGGATATATAAGATGAAATTCTTAGGGAAGGTGAAGAAAAGAAGGCCGAAATGCTAGGAAGGATAAATTATTTTGATGGTGCTTTCTAAGCTATGTTATTTACAGGTCATCTCACCATTTTCTCTATAATTTTTTTTCTATAATGATTCAGACCGTGAAATTTCTATTCCATTTAGAAAACATATCCAAGTATCTGTGGAAAAAAATTAAACTTGTGGGTCATTTTATTTTGGGAGTTACACTCCGTGGAAAATAGGGTTTGTGGCTAGTCCTGAAACTAGTCAAAAACAAGTGTTTCGGGTAAAAACGTCATAACTTCTTCATAACAGATCCAAATTCAGTGAGACCAAATGTGTTGATTAGGGTACAGTCTGTAGTATGTTTTTTAATAGTTTCATATCAATTCAACAATTATTCCTTGCGGGGAACGCTCTACAAGGTCGCTCTCTAGAATAAGACAAAATTCAGCAAGGTATGCCATTTTTGCTATAACTCATTTTTTGAGAGGTTCCAAGTAGTGACACTTGGAGGAACTACATAAAACACAATGAAGAACATTTTTTATCAGTTTCAGATATTTATACATTACAGGTACAAAGTTATGATTACTTCAAGTTAGGGTTGTTGACTAATCCAAAACTAGGCATGTGAGACTAAAGAAAAGTTTGATGAAAATGCTAGTCTCTTGTTGTTAAAGTTAAGGAATGTGATCATATACACCAGGTCTATTACAGAGCTAAAAATCATATTTGTATGATGAAATTGATGAGGGATTTTGGTTGAGGTACATGTTGAGTACATGGTTGAGACAAGTAGTTGATGAGTTGGCACATACATGAGGTGTATAGTTGNTGGTACATACTTGGTACATGGTTGGATGCACTTGTTTATGGTAAAGGTTGATTACAGGTTGTTTGGTATAGGTTGGTGTATGGTTGATGCATTTGTTTATGGTACAGGTTGATTACAGGTTGAGGTACAGGTTGATGCATGGTTGATGCATGGTTCAGATTTATTGGTAAAATTTTATAGCGGTATATCTCATAGTGATAGTGTGATAGTGGTCCCATCTTTCTGCTTCTACTTCAAGGCGGTTGGATGGGGCAAGGAAAGGTGGTTGTAGCCACCTTCCAATTGTAGCCGGAGAACATAGGGGGTTGTAGCCTCCTTCTAGTTGTAGCCAGAAAATTGGGGATTTGGAGCTTCCTTCAGGTTGTAGCTTGAGAAACTAGGGGGTTGGAGCCTCCTTCCAGTTGCAGCTTGAAAACAAAGGAAGTTGGTGCTTCCAATGAATGTAATTCTTCAAGACATATAAGAAAAATCATTCTGTGGTTTTCTCCCGATTTGGGTTTCCACGTAAAATACTGGTGTACTGTGTATGTGTATGATTGTTCATTTGTTCATTTCTTATTTACTCTGTAATTATTGGATAATAATGCTTCATTGATATAACACTTGGATTATATGGTTAAAAAGGATTAATTTCTCTATTACTGATTCACCCCCCCTCTCAGTAATCCAACAATTGGTATCAGAGTAGGTTCCTTCAGAAATCAGTTTAACCACTAAAAGGTAGATCATGGAGAGAAACAACTTGTATAAAGATGGAATACCACAGTTTGATGGACAGAAGTATGTTTTTTAGAGCATAAGGATGAAGACATATATATAGGCACAGGGATTTGAAATTTGGCAATCAATTGTAGATGGATACACAACACCAACAGTTCCACCAACAAATGACAAAGTAGTGAAACTCGGTCATAATAATTCCAAACCACAAATGCACTTTTGAATGGTCTCAGTGAAACAATATTCACCAAAGTTGCACATTGTAAATATGCTAAAGAGATTTGGGACAAGCTTTGAAATATTTATGAAGGAGATACAAAAGTCAAAGAAACAAAGCTTCAAACTTATAGGGGTTAGTTTGAACAACTAAAAATGAAGGAAGATGAGAATATTGCAGCCTACTTCTTACGATTTGATGAAACAGTGAATGCAATCATAGGATTGGGATAAGAAATCGAAGAATCCATAATTGTTCAAAAGGTACTAAGATCTCTTCCTATGAGATTTAATCCTAAGATATCATCACTAGAAGAAAGATCGAATCTAAACTCAATAAGCATGGATGAACTGCATGGAATCTTCATAGCATATGAAATGAGAACTGAACAGGTAAATCTAGATGTAAAAGAAGCAACCTTCAAAGCATCCAAAAGATCAAAGCAAAAGAAAAAGGAACAAGAAGAATATAGCAGCCGCAGCGACGTCTTGGAAGATGATGAAGAAGTGGCCAACTTCGTCAAAAGACTTAACAAGGGAACCAACGGTAGGTATAGAGGTAAGCTTCCTTTAATTTGTTTTAATTGTGATGGTTGTAACACCCTATTTCCCCTAGTCTGTAAAAATAACTATATTGGCCAAAAACTATGGCAAACTCAAAGATGTAAATGTTTGTTTTGACATACCTTTGTATAAAAGGTCGATGAATGAAAATTATATCATGAATATGTGTCGTAGGATTGCTGGGAGGGGGGATGTGCTGAAAGAGACCACGATGGCTGATGAGAGGTGGTGGAAGGGGTCGGGAATGGTTGTGTTAACTTCCACTGAACCAAAACCGTACTAGTTTGTACATGCTCAGAAACCAAAGCTCACTCTCAGATGTCGGAATGAGTTACCCACCTAGATGGTAGGTGGGGAGGCTCCTCAAGAGTAAATGAGGGGATGGGGGAAAACTGTCGATCCATAGCAGCTCTCAGACCTGACCATTGGACAGGGAAATTCGTGCCACATACAACCTCAGAAGAAGGAGGCAAGAAAAGAAGTGTGGAAGGGGGGAGAGTAGAGCACACGTGACAGGAATTGCGGAGGAGAACCAGAAGAACTCTGAAAATATAGTGAGTCATGAGCAGAGGAGAAGGAGAGTAACCTTCGCCCTCAACTTCCGACGAGCGGGAAGTAGGAGACTGAGTCTCAAAGCATTGTGGTCCAACTCGGTGGTGGCTAGTGGCAAATCCGATTGGAATCACTAAGCCTACGGTTCGGTGGAAACGAGCACCCCTCTCAGCAGTTGCATCACACCTGGTGTTTTTCTTATAAGTGTTTATATCTCGTGTCTTGAATTGAATATAATGGACGCATGCTCATGTTTGTACAATCATAAATGATTTCTGTATATCAGTGTTTGCTTGGTGTTTTGACCATAAATAATGGATGCATGCTCATATATATATGACTATAATCGATCTATGTAGAGAATGAACAAGTTCAAATTATGAGCCATTCCCTTGAGATTTGTCCCATGTATTTGACTCACGCTATGCCCTGGTTTCATTTCCTGGAGGCACCTCCTCCTGGGAAGTTCCCTCACATCCCAGAGCAAGAGTGAGCTCCTTTTAAGGACTACCGTTTAAGAAGTCCTTTTAGACAGGTCACCCAACCTGGGGATATTTACCCAAGAACCCGTTGAAGTATTTTGTAGTCTCAGTTTGGAAGCCCTGTACCCGAGAGAATGGTTCCCTTGGGTTTCGATGTTTTGGAGTTTCGACTCCCGAGAACTCAAGTGAGAGACCTCCTGTCTTCGCATATCGTGAAATCCCAATTTGTGAAACCATGAAATGAATTGAGAATAGTGGATAGGCTTTGGAGTTTCGGCTCCCAGGAACTCAAGTGTGAGACCTCCTGTCTTCACATATCGCAAAATCCCGATTTGCGAAACTGTGAAATGAGCTGAGTAGTGGATAGGCTTCGGAGTTTCGGCTCCCGGGAACTCAAGTGCAAGACCTCCTGTCTTCGCATATCAAGAAATCCTGATTTGCGAAACCCTGAAATGAGCTGAGCAGAGTGGATAGGCTTCCGAGTTTCGCCTCCCGGGAACTCAAGTGCGAGACCTCCTGTCTTCGCATATTGCGAAATCTCAATTTGCGAAACCCCAAAATGAGCTGAGTAGAGTGGATAGGCTTCGAAGTTTTGGCTCCCGAGAACTCAAGTGCGAGACCTCTTGTCTTCTCATATCATGAAATCCTGATTTGCAAAACCCCAAAATGAGCTGAGCAGAGTGGATAGGCTTCGGAGTTTCATCTCTCGGGAACTCAAGTGCGAGACCTCCTGTCTTCGCATATCACAAAATCGTGATTTGTGAAACCCTGAAATGAGCTGAGAAGAGTGGATAGGCTTCAGAGTTTCGGCTCCTAGGAACTCAAGTGCAAGACCTCTTGTCTTCGCATATCGCGAAACCCTGACTTGTGAAACCCCGAAATGAGCTTAGTAGATATATGGGTTCAAGTGTTTCATGAACCCTCGTTGTCTGGTATGTGAAACCCCAAAAGGTAGAGTGGCGGGATATAATCTGAGCCATTGATCAATTCGATGATCGATTAGATCCTTCTTTTTGGGTTTTAGCACTTTGAAAGACAGAGAACAGGGGAACGCTTGCATCGTGATTCCCTGAATCGTGAAAGATGAAAGTGCCTTTCTGGCAAGGCTAGTGGTCATAGCCAATGATCACATGGGGAAGGATAAGGGAAGTTAGGGTCTGCACCAGGCCCCATAGAAACTTGGGGATTTTTTTCCCTGATAAAGGAGGAAGAAAAGAAAAAGGGTGAAAAATCTTAGTTACCATAGTGGGTGTGTGACAAATTGGTATCAGAGCATGGTTACAACACTTGGCCTACTTGGGCTCATGAACAGATTGCCCAAAGACTCCATTTGAAGTACTCTTAACAGGAGTAACCCTCTATTTTAACCCCCTTAATCACAAGTCGAAGTTAAGAATGAAAACTCCTATTGTGTGTGTGCATGTGAAAAATATGAATTATGTATGGGTTATGAATGAATATAAATATTGACTAACAACAAGCATTTTTCTTTTGCACACGAGTGGAAGATCAACCGCGGGAAACTGCAGACGCATAGAATGGTGACTCACCATGAAGTGGGGGATGGCTCCCACAATAGAGACGACGAGTCTGATGAAAGGAGGGAAGTAGGGACCCCTCCAGATCTGGCTGAGACTGTGAGGAGCCTCATGGTCGAACTACAAAGCTGCAAGGCCGACAACGAGAGGATGATAAAAGAGCAAGAGAAGAAAACAGAAATTAATGCAATCTTACTGCAGAGTTTATCTGACATACAAAGACAATTGTAGCATGAACCTGACACTAGTCACACAGACCGACGAAAGATAAATAAAAGTTGAAGTCCACATAAGATACAACAACGTGGTCTTTTAATTGGCCACACTGAGAAGAGAACCTCGAGAAAAGTCCACCCCAGAGATAAGGGACAAGCGTTGGATGATTCCTCTGGAAAGCAAGCAGGCGACTCGGAGGGATCTTCTAGCAGCAGAACTAGTTCCTATTCCCGAAGAAAACCAAAGAAGTGAAATCATTCCAAGAGACATAATCTCAAAGAATTTAGGAAGGTCAAACCACCCTCTTTCGACGGTGAAATAAAGAAGGGAGAGGAAGCAGAGGCCTGGCTGCTTGGACTAAAGAAGTATTTCAGAGTCCATGACTTCTCAGAAAATTTGAAGGCCTGAGTGGCTGCCTTCAACTTGAATGGAAAGGATTCCATTTGGTGGGAAGACCTTAAGAATGTAAAAGGGATTCATGAAGAGGGCCTGTCTTGGGAACGGTTTGAGAGTTACTTCAGGAAGAAGTATCTGTCAAAAAAGTATTTCAACAAAAAGACTAAAGAATTATATGAACTCAAGCTGGGGAAACTCACCATAGAGGAATATGTCAACATATTCCTCGAGTTGTTGAGGTACGTACCCTATATAAAAGTAGAAAAGTCAAAGGTGCAATGATTCATCAGTGGACTACCTAAGGACTATCAGAACAGGATTGAGTTTGACAAGCCAAAGACATTGGAACACACTATCTGAAAGGCAAGATATTGTTATGAATAGCTTGGGCATCAGACAGAACCTCGCGAAAGCTAGAAGTAGAAGAATAGTTCAGGATTCCAGAAAAAGGGGTTTAAATCCCTAAGATTTAAAAACTATAAAAAGGACTCAAGGATGAGCTTCCCAGCCTGAAGTGTACACCAACAGAATTTCCCCTTCCAGAGCAGAAATAGGCCTTTTGGATCTACCCCAGGAAGGATTGATAACCCAAAGAAAGAACCCTTGAAATTTTGGGGTTGTGGAGAAGAGCATCTATTGAGGGATTTCCCGCACCGACAACATAACAGTCGGAGAATTTACAATGTTCAAGAAGCTACCACCATCAATGATGTGGCTAGGAGTATGCCACAAATTTATGCAGCCGTGGATAATAAACAAGCTGACCACCAAGCTTCAGTGGTGGAGATAAAAGGTATGATCACCAACCATCTAGTGACTATTCTAATCGACCCTGGTTCAAATTTGAGTTATATAGCCCCTAAGGTTGTTGATAAGTGTAAATTATAGCCACATAAACATGCCAAGCCATGATTGGTATAGTTAGCCACTGGCACCAAAAGAAAGGTAGCAGAGGTCATACCAGCCTGCCAATTTACTATGGGTGAATTCCCCACCCAAGCAACCCTTAATATACTACCCCTAGGGTCGTATGACCTGTTGATCAGTATGGAATGGCTAGCCACATATAGAGCTAGACTGGACTGTTACCATAAAACCTTAGAATGCATAGGTGAAAGAGGAAGAAGGATAACCCTTCAAGGAATCCAAAAACCTGTCTCGGTGAGATGAATATCAGCTCTTCAAATGAGGAAATATTGTATAAAGGGATGTCCACTATATGCGATACAAGTATTGGAATCAATTGAAAATGACAAACCAAGCCTTGAGGACCACCCCATACTAAGATAATATAGAGATGTATTTCCATAAGAGGTACCGGGTCTACCTCCGAGAAGGTACATTAACTTCTTGATAGAACTTGCACCAGGAGCGGTGTCAGTGTCTAGAACACCCTACAGGATGAGCACACCCGAGCTAGTTGAGATTAAATTACAATTGAAATAAATGATGGACAAAGGCTATATCCGGCCCAACGTGTCTCCCTGGGGAGCACCAGTCGTGTGTCTCCCTCCTACTATGCGTCGATTACAAATAACTCAACAAGGTAACCATAAATAACAAATACCCCTTACCCAGAATCGATGACTTGTTCGATCAATTGGGAGGTGCTTCCATATTCTCAAAGATTGACTTGAGATATGGATACCATCAAGTCTGAATCAAGGGTGAAGACATCCACAAAACTGCCTTCAAGACGAGCTATGGTCACTATCAGTTTGTGGTAGTACCATTTGGACTAACCAATGCCCCTGCACCTTTTATATGCTTGATGAACAATGTGCTCAGCAAATTCCTAGACAAATTTGTACTAGTTTTTATTGACGATATATTAATTTATTCCAAGAATAGAGAGGAACATGAGGAACATCTTAGGCTTGTACTTCAAGTGCTAAGAGAACATCAACTCTATGCCAAATTTAGCAAGTGTGACTTTTTCCAGAAGCAAATACATTACTTGGTCCATGTCATATCTGAAGAAGGAGTAGCAGTAGACCTTGACAAGATCAGGTCTATCATGGAATGACCTACCCCTAAGGATGTTTCAGATATCAAGTCCTTTATGGGCTTAGCAGGATACTATAGGAGATTTATAAAAGGATTCTTCAGGATTGGTTTTCCAATCGCTGCTCTCTAGAAGAAGGAAGCTAAATTCACGTGGACGCAAGAATGTGAAGAAATATTTCAATCCTTAAAACATCTACTGACCCATGCACCCGTGTTGAAGATCGTTGATCTCAAAGCTGACTTCCTCGTGTGCACATATTCCTGCAAGGAAGGGCTCAGAGGAGTCCTTATGCAAGGCGAAAGTGTTGTCTGCTATGAATCCCAAAAATTGAATGAGCACGAAGTCAACTATGTGACCCATGATCTAGATCTAGCCACCATAGTGCACACCTTAAAAATGTGGAGGCATTACCTCCTGGGAAGAAAATTCGTACTTACGACAGATCACTGTGGATTATGATATCTGTTTGACCAACCAAATATCAATGCTAGACAAGCTGATGGATGGCCCTCCTTAGCGAGTTTGATTTTGAAATCAAACATATCAAAGGAAAAGAAAATAAGGTGGTAGATGCCCTTAGCCGAAGTATGAAAACAATTCACCTGGCAACGGTGAGCACCTGCGAGACGGATGTCAAGGAAAGAGTCAGGAATGCACAAGAAACAGAAATATTCTTCTATACCGTGACCTCGTATCTGGAGCAAGAACCCATAGGGATAAAGTATGAAGGATACCAGATGATAGATGGAGGTATGCTAACTTACAAAAATAGATTGTATATTCCAAATTATGACGACTTGAAGAGGTTCATAATGAATGAACTACATAAAAGACCCTATACTGGTCATCTAGGATATCAGAAGATGATCATGGCCACTAGGAAACAATTCTATTGGCCTGGATTGAAGAAATAAATAGCCAAATACTTAGCCAAATGCATAGAGTTCCAATAGGTTAAAGAAGAACACTGACACCCCAGGATTATTACAACCTCTACCAATCCTGGAATGGAAATGGGAAACCATCTCCATCGATTTCATCACTGGATTACTAACCTCAACCAAACAGAATGACGCCATCATGGTAGTGGTCGATAAATTGAGCAAGTCAGCTCATTTTATCCCTGTCAAGTCGACTTGCAAGGCGATAGACATCACCCACATATTCATGAGGGAGATATTCAGACTACATGGTATGTCTAAAGAGATCGTTTCTGACAAAGACACGAAATTTACTTCCAACATTTGGAAATCTCTGATGGTGGGTCTAGAGACCAAATTTTTGTTTAGCACAGCCTATCATCCTCAAATCGATGGACAGAAGGAAAGAGTGAACCAAATATTAGAAGACATGCTAAGGATGCATTTAATGCATCAACCCAAAAAGTGGGAAGACTACCTGCCACTGGTGGAATTTGCCTACAACAACGGCTACCAAGAATCCCTGAAGATGAGTCCTTTTTAATTCCTCTATGGTAGGTCATGCAACATTCCAGTCAGTTGGAGTAACCCCGTAAACAGAGTTACTATTGGACCCGACATGCTGAAAGAAATGGAACAACAATTGACTTAGATAAAACAAAATTTAAAAGTCACTCAGAACTGACAAAAAAGTTACACCGACTGAAAGAGAACTCCAAGAGAGTTCAGGGCGGGAGACCATGTATATCTTAGAGTTAGACCCAGGAAGAGTTCCCTAAAGATGGGAGCTTGTGCCAAGTTGGCACCTCGGTATTGTGGACCCTTNTAGGCTAGCACTTCCTCCCATCGTAAAAGCACATAATGTTTTCCATGTTTCATTATTGAAGAAATATGTACATGATTCTAATCATATAATTGACTAGTCTGTGATCTAGGTGGAACCAGAGGGATAATTCCTACCAGAACCTCAATGCATACTGAGCAGAAAGGAAACCCCACTCAAGAATTGAACCATTGCATAGGTCAAGGTACAGTGGAAACATTTTGAAGCTCATTCTCAGACCCTAGAATGAATTACCCACCCGGATGGTAGGTGGGGACGCTCCTCAAGAGTAAATGAGGGGATGGGGGTGAACTGCCCATCTGTAGCAGCTCTCAGACCTAACCATTGGACAGGGAAATTCATGCCACACTCAACCTCGTAGAAAGGAGGCAACGAAAGAAGTGTGGAAGGGGGGGAAAGCAGAGCGCACACAACAGGAATCACAGAGGAGAACCAGAAGAACTCCGAAAATACAGTGAGTCATGAGTAGAGGAGAAGGAGAGTAACCTTTTTCCTCAACTTCTTATGAGTGGGAAGTAGGAGACTGAGTCTCAAAGCATCGTGGTCCAGCTCGGGGGTGGCTATTGGTAAATCCGATTGGAATCACTGAGCCTACGGTTGGGTGGAAATGAGCACCCCTCTCAGCAGTCGCATCACACCTGGTGTTTTTCTGATAAGTGTTTATATCTCATGTATTGAATTGAATATAATGGATGCATGATCATGTTTGTACACTCATAAATGATTTATGTATATCAGTGTTTGCCTGGTGTTTTCACCAGAAATAATGGATGCATGCTCATATATATATGACTATAATCGGTTTATGTAGAGAATGAATAAGTTCAGATTATGAGTTGTTCCCTTGAGCTTTGTCCCATGTATTTGACTCATGCTATGCCCTGGTTTGATTTCCTAGAGGCACCTCCTCCCAGGAAGTTCCCTCACATCCCAGAGCTGGAGTGAGCTCCTTTCAAGGACTACCATTTTAGAAACCATACAAGCTTACCTCACCCCTGTCACAGATTCCATAGCTCGATAATTTAAGAAGGCCTTTTAGTCAGGTCACCCAGCCTGGGGATATTTACCCAAGAACCCGTTGAAGGATTTTGTAGTCTAAGTTTGGAAGCCCTGTACCCGAGAGAATGGTTCCCTCAGGTTTTGGCATTTCGAAGTTTCATCTCCCATGAACTTAAGTGCGAGACCTCCTGTCTTCGCATATCACGAAATCCCAATTTGTGAAACCCCGAAATGAGTTGAGCAGAGTGGATAGGCTTCAGAGTTTCATCTCCCAGGAACTCAAGTGCGAGACCTCCTGTCTTCGCATATCGCGAAATCTCGATTTGTGAAACCCCGAAATGAGCTGAGAAAATTGGATAGGCTTCGGAGTTTCGGCTCCCGAGAACTCAAGTGCGATACCTCTTGTCTTCACATATCGTGAAATCCCTATTTGTGAAACCTGGAAATGAGTTGAGCAGAGTGGATAGGCTTTGGAGTTTCATCTCCCGAGAACTCAAGTGCGAGACCTCCTGTCTTCGCATATCGTGAAATCCCGATTTGTGAAACCCTGAAATGAGATGAGTAGAGTGGATAGGCTTCGGATTTTTGGCTCCCAGGAACTCAAGTGTGAGACATTATGTCTTCGCATATCGTGAAATCCCGATTTGCAAAACCCTGAAATGAGTCGAGCAGAGTGGATAGGCTTCGGAGTTTCGGCTCTCGAGAACTCAAGTTCGAGACCTCCTGTCTTCGCATATCATGAAATATCGATTTGCGAAACCCTGAAATGAGCAGAGCAGAGTGGATAGGCTTCGGAGTTTCAGCTCCCTGGAACTCAAGTGTGAGACCTCCTGTCTTCTCATATCACGAAACCCTGACTTACAAAACCCCGAAATGAGGTTAGTAGATATATGGGTTTCAGTGTTTTTGCACCTAAAGAACTGAAGGGTATGAACCCTCATCGTCTGGTATGCAAAACCCCGAAAGGTAGAGTGTTGGGATGTAATCCGAGCCATTGATCAATTTGACGATCAGTTAGATCCTTCTTTTTGGGTTTCGACACTTCGAAAGACAGAGAACAAGGGAACGCTTGCATCGCAATTCCCTGAATCATGAAAGCCGAAAGAGCCTTTATGGAAAGGCCAGTGATCATATCCAATGATCACATGGGGAAGGATAAGGGAAGGTAGGGTCTGCACCAGGCCCCATAGAAACTCAGGGATTCTATTCCCTGATAAAGGAGGAAGAAAAGAAAAAGGGCGAAAAATCTTAGTTACCATAGTGGGTTTGTGACAATGGTATTGGTCATTTTTCTAACAAATGTCCTCATACTAAAAAGAGAAATGATGAAGGTTACTCAAAAGGAAAACAAACATATAAAGGTAAAATAACTACAAAGAAAATTTTCAAGAAAATCTTTTGCACCAAAGAAGACATCTCATCATCAGATGAAGATGAAGTCAGTGACAGTGAAACAGGGAGAGTTCTATTCATGGCAGTAG
>JASDQU010945803.1:1539-23587 GCA_032191745.1 Picea mariana
AAAATAGTAAATGCATGTAAACTCAAATCACGGTACACAAAGTTTAATTTGGAAACCCTTGTGGGAGAAAACCACAAAAAATTATATTTATAAATTTATGTAGGCACCAACCTATTGTTATAAAGCTTGTAGGAACCAACCTACTAAAGACACCAATATCTTCAGTGGAGCACCAACTCATCAAGAAATTGTGTAGGCACCAACCGATTGGAGACACCAATATTCTCGACTGAGCACCAACTTAGTAAGACTTATATAGGTGTCAATCTAATATATTCATACACAAAGTACTTTTGAATTCACCTACATGCTTCATATTTCATTCATTTGAAAACATTATCATACCCTTAACTTTCATGCTTCAATGCCTCTCCTTGCTTCATACCCCAGACATAGCTTCAAACCCTGGTCATATTTATCCTTCATGCCCTATTGAACCTCATAGCATCATTCCTAGAATATACTTCTAGAATGCAGCATCACAACCTCAAAATAGTGCAATTTGCAGCATCATAGACCTTAGTCCTTCATAGTGTACCCTTAAAACTCCAAGAAAAATCCTCTTGCGCACCTTTAGACCCCAAGAATACTCCCTAGCTCCTCTAACACACCTCATATCTCTTCTGTGCACTCATACTTACTCTTGTTGCTTGGATACCCTTCAAATGTGCACATATATCATGTATTTATAGTGTTTCTACATTCACTTATGGGGCTGAGTTGTAAAACCAGCTGAGCCGACCTGTAAAACTAGCTGGGCTGACTTGTACTTTCTGGATGGGTTGACCTGGTAGAATATTTCATATCTCCTCATTCCTATGGAGTTAGAGGGAGTGGCATATACCATTGGAAAGGTCTCGAAATAAAATTTTCAACCATATATTATATGATCCCATTTGAGCTAGATATTTGGAGTAAAAAGGCCTTCAAAGATAAGGTATCCAAACCGAGCATAAAAAATCCAAAAACAATATTTCCAACAATCTTCATATTGCAATATTTATCTTGGACATCTGTAGTCTCACCCTATCTTTGACATCAATGAAAACAATATTTCCAACAAAACATGAAGGAACTTGCTCAAATAAAAATGAGCATATGAGGGAGCCAAAATAAAAATCTCCCTTATTGTGCTCAAAACATTGAGAGAACGTTTCTCATAGCACCGATAGTAGCATGAATTCCCATGCAAACTAAGTCCATGTGAGCACCTATTGTACTAGGTACATCTCCCCACTAGAGATTTAATGAGGGCCATGATAAATTAACATGCACAACATTGTATTTGTTGTGGCTCTTATCCCTAGATATTTGATCTTGGTAATCGAGATCACCCCATCCACCTTGGTCGATGCATCTCAGTAATTCTCTACAATAGTGGGCACTCAACGAACTTGAGTAACCCATAGTCATATAGTTACCTGTACATTCCCAAGTCATGGGTTATTGTTGTTTGAATCTCCGTGTACCATGTTTTATCCAACTTATTGACATATCTACTCACCTGTCAAAAACACAAGGGATTTTTTTTATTAGTCTCACATGGGCCATCAATTCTCAATTGCACCATTCACACAGTTCATTAAACAACAAGTCATGTGACTTTCATGCTTCTTCCAGGAACACATATGCCATTTATTTGAATTCATCACTAGGGTTCTTAAGAGTTACATCTACCATATATTGGCCATGTAATACTAGCCCGTGATTTTCCTCACGCCTTAAGTTTGTCTACATCCACATGGTATCCAATATAATTTTTTCATAAATCATCATTCAAGTATTTACAACTTGACACTTGGTTGGGTTATGTCATGAGTTTGGTCTATGGTTTCTGCTCACATCAACCATCATTTGTGTTCCATTTAAGGGATTTCTCGAGTCTCCACATATGCCACAATATTATTCCATTACATTGGTTACTTGTTGATTTGTTACCTCATGATGGTCCCTAGGCATTTCTCAAAATCCCTAATGAACCTCCCCCCGCCAACTATTAGAATATTTAGACACTTAGGAGTTAGTTAAGAACAAATTGGGCTAATGTGTCGTTAGGTAAAAGTGTGCTTCTTAGTGTTTTTATTTAGTATGCATTTGTAGTTAGGTAATCTGATGGTCACGATATGTTCCCGGCATAGAGTGATCTGACAGATCACATTCTCTTCGATCTTAAAGACTACATTGATCCATGGCTTAACGCTCGATTGGTCCATGATATCTATTTAAAAAGCATAGAGGGTCATTTTCCAATGATCGATTGTGAGAAACTCTCTTGTAAATATCTCTGAAATATTTTCTTTTACATTAATAAATTGATCCAAGTGTCCACGTTGGCTAGGGTTGTGGATGTTTCCCCATAGGGGTTTTACCACGTCAAAAAATCATTGTGTTGATATTTGATGTGGTTGTGTGAGTGGTTACTGAAGATTTTCTTCCTCTATTGGAATACATATGTTGTCGAACATGGTATCAGAGTGCATTTGAAGACCCATTCCCAATTTAGATCAAGATTGTGAAGCTGTACAGTTGTGCATTTATTGTTTCTTCCATTTTCATACATTTATGGGTTGAGAGAACTATTCCATTGTGTTTGGAGTACTCATTTCAGTTAGGAATGCCTTTCATTTCACTCAAAAAGGTTTTTCGTTTTCCCAATATACGACCATTTCAGTCAGATCCGGAGGTATAAATCTTGAAGACGCCCTTTTAAATTTTTGTAGAGATAATATTTCGGTTTTCTATTTTTTGTTTCTGGGTTGCTACTCTTTTCAAACTGCATATTCTTTTTTCCCCACACTCTATGTGATCTCGGAAAATAAAAAACATAACACAAATGGTTTTCCTGTCTGCATATGCTCTTTTCCATGCGTTCTGTACGATCTCAATAAATAAGAAACAAAGGAAAATTTTCCATTTTCTGGGTAATCTAATCGAGATATAACCCTTGTTTCCATCGAGAAGTGAATTTTTTTTCTTGTGTGAAAAGTGTTTTTTATGAGCATGCTCCCCAAGGCCATCTTCCACAACAACAACAACAACAACACCTCCAATCCTCCTTCTAAACAATATAATATGTTTTGCACTAGCTCACTTGATTAAATGTTGCTTTATTGAGTAAGAGGTCTTGAGTTCAAGTTTTTTTTTTGTTACTTTTTTTGAAAAAGTTCATTCATCCATTGTAAAGTGTATTTCACTTAAATTATAAAAGTGAATCACTATAAGTAGCTTTAATATTTTATTTTAGGTTATTTATTTTGCATGCAATTTTCATTCATAAAGTAACTTCATTGTAAAAGTGATCCCACTTATTCTATAAAAGTGGGTCACTTCATAAGAAACTTATTTGTAAAAGTGAGGCTATTAGAAGGAGGAGTATCATGACGTGGACCAACTTCTACTTGCCACATGGCTCTTTGGTTACTGTTTATGCCTTTTATTCAAAAGGGCATAACTTTCACATCTGAAGTCTGTTTTTAGTGTCGTTTTTTTTAAAGAACCTATTTTTTCGAGATCTTTCCATCTAGACCATAAGTTTTATATTTTTTTTATAAATATTTGATATGGATTATCCCAA
Source organism: Picea mariana (assembly GCA_032191745.1). Classification (NCBI taxonomy): domain Eukaryota; kingdom Viridiplantae; phylum Streptophyta; class Pinopsida; order Pinales; family Pinaceae; genus Picea; species Picea mariana. The sequence goes on from JASDQU010945803.1 coordinate 5,114, forward strand.
TTATATTTTGATTACTAGTACAAATTACTTCCAATGGAAATCCCATATGGAGGATTTATTAAGAAGTAAAGGATTGTACCAGATTACCTCGGAAAAAGAATAAGAACCCAGTGATGATGACAAGTATGCCAAATGGATTCATAGGAACGACGAAGCCTGTGGACTAATCAAAATTTCCATTTCTCCCGATTTAAGGTTTCACCTTAAATAAATTAATGCCCCCAACAAAGCTTGGGAAAAACTTGAAGTTGTGTTTGGTAAACAAAATATTATTCAAGCTCACTAGTTGGAGAATCAGTTAATGACTTTAAGTCCAAATGATTTTCCTTGCATTGAATATTACTTATCTAAGTTCAAAACACTTATACATTTGTGTATATATTTCCAACAAGATCTGAAGGAAGATCGGTGCATATATGCTATTCTTTCTAAGCTTGGTAGTGCATATTCTATTTTTGTATCTACCTTTTATGCCACTAAAGAAGCTCTAGGGAGTGCTTATAAAGAACCCTCTTTTGATTCCTTTTGCGATTCTTTAATTCGAGAGAAATATAAGCTTGTACAACTTGGATTGATCAACACTGCAGGTACATCTAATAAAGCCTTAGTGGTCCAACAGAAAGATAAATCCAAGAATCTAAAGAAGCAACATCCTTGCCACAATAATAAGCAAAACAAGGGTCCCAACCTTTCTCAACCATCTTCCTCTCCTAATGGTGACAAAAGAGAAAAATCTAAAAATAAGAAGACTTATAGACATTGTAACTTTTGTGGGAAAGATGGTCATGTGGAGTCCACATGTTTTAAGAAGATGGAAGATTTGGAAGCAATGATGAAGAAACATGACATAAGTATTGATTCTTCTTCTTCTAACTCTTCTTCGCATGGACATGCACTTTTTTCTTCTGGTTCTCCTTCAATGCAACTTCTAATTCTTATTTTGATGAGTGGCTTATTGATTTTGGAGCATCTTATCATATGGCTAAGGATAACACTATATTTTATGCTCTTAATGATTGTACCACCAAGAAAATATTTGGTGGTGATGATAGATCTCTTAGTGTTGTAGGGTCTAGAATAGTTCAGGTAGATAATGTTCATTTCAATGATGTATTATGTGTTCCAAGTATTTTTTGCAACCTTCTATCAGTGTATCAAATCACTCATTCATGTGAAGGTAAAACCGTAGAGTTTTCACCTCACCAAGTTGTAATCAAGGATCTAAAATATACTAAACATGTTATTGCAACTGAAATTGTTGACGATATTACCAGGTTGTACAAGTTTCACAACTTCGGGTCATCACCTTTTCCATAAGATTTTGTTGGTCATAGTGATCACTTGAGAAAACTTTGGCATGAGTAGTTTGGTCATCTAAATTATCGCTCATTGAAGCAACTATGTAATCAACATATGGTGACTGGTATTACTCTTTTTTCTTGCAAAGATGGTGTTTATGTTGGTTATGTTCTCAAAAAATATCATCGTGACATTTTTGACAAACATGTCTCTTGCCACACCTCGACCCCTTTGTAGCTTGTTCATAGTGACTTGTGTGGTCCACTTTCTTCTCCTTATTTTTTCTGGGTGCAATTATTTCTTAACTTTCATTGATGAATTTTCCAGATGCACTTGGGTTTACTTCTTAAAACTTAAGAGTGAATTTTTTGACAATTTTTTGGCCTACAAGGCCCCTATAGAAAAATAATCTGGACACCAACTTCAAAGGTTAAGAACATATAATGGAGGAGAATATGTGGACAATAATTTTACAAGTTACTACACTGCATAGGGAATCAAAAGGCAACACACTGTACCATATACACCATGACAAAATGGTGTTGTTGAGAGAAAGAACCACACATTACAAGAAATAGATAATTACATGATCCAATCTAACATATTAAGTTTAAAGTATTTGGAAAAATCCATTAACTACGAAAAATACATATTAAATCACACTCTCACAAAGGATCTTAAAAATATAATAACACTGGAAGAAGAATGGAATAACATTAAGCCAAATGTAATCCACTTCCGTGTATTTGGCAGTGTAGCATGGGCTCACATTCCTGATGAAAGAATGAAAACTTTACAACCTAAAAGTGAGAAGTGTATTTTTGTTGGTTATTATGAAGATGTTAAAGGTTACAGACTTCTTCAACCTCATTCAAATGAAATTATTATTTGAAGAGGTTAAATTTGATGAAAATATCTTGGCATGCGAGCCTAATTCGACATTTGTGCCTTCTTCGACTGTTACAAAATATTTCCCCAGCGTACAGGTGAAATCTCCCTTGGATATCTAGACCCATATTGACCAAGACAAAAAAACAAAAAAAATGGACACTAACATTCCTTTAGATATATTCTTTATGTCCATGGATAGTGAAGATAGAAGAAATAAGTGTGACTTCCTCCTTTTCGACGGTTGTCCTCGCTGATCTTCAATCTTTGGCCTTGTTGTCCAAGCTCCTATCGTGATGAAAAAAGTATGCAAGGAACATAATAGTACCTTCTACTTTTAAAATATATCATTAGACAAGAGAAGATATATCTATATATACATACATGTATAGAAAACATTATGAAGGAAATAGGCCAAGTTATATTAATGGAGAAACATGGTGAAGTACTTACAAACCAATGTTGAAGTTGCAACTCCTCCTCCAAGCTCTCTAGTCTAGCCCTTGCCTGAATATCCCAACATCAAAATGATGACGCTTTTGATGGATTCCTCTCATGATATCAAAGGTTTAACATGACGAAATCATTTCCCCTTCCATTTCACCTTGGAATTCCCTCATTATATAGGATTTGGAGGCTTAAACACCATGGAGGAAATCACTCACTAGATCCACTAAATTGGGATCTCCAAGATTGTTTGGGAGAAAATATCTCTCAAGGATTTTTAGGGAGAAAATATCTATCAAGAATTTTAGGGAGAACATATCTCTCAAGATCCATCAAATAAGGATATTGGTTTGAGAAAATATCTCAACCATTCATGAGATTCTCAACTTCTCTTTGAGATTATAAAACTGAATGTGAGGTGGATTCTCACACTAAATTAATTTATTTTTTTCAATAAAAATAAATAATATATGTGCACATAGTATTTTTACCTTCATATGATAAATTTATCTCCTAGCATGTCTAGGGATTATGACAAATACTCCCTCACTAAAGTGTGACAAATCGACACTTAGTAGTGTGGGAATTTGTTGTGTAACATCGACCTACGATCCATTGTCGATGTTTATGCCATATTCCATTCCTATTATGGTTTCTTCTTCTTCAGATGATGATAGTGAGGATGAAAATCCACATCCACATGATCACCTTCCTCCAGATGATTCCATTGAACATGAACCTGAACTAACGCCACCGCTTCCTAGATGGGTTCATTCAACATCATAAGAAACTAGTGATCTTGCTGATGATCCTTCAGATCAATGTTGGACACGTTCATAGTTATGGCAAGCCTCCTCTCCTTTGGTTCAAGTTTCAGAGAGTCATGATCTAGGGACATTTGAAATTTTTTTAGGTAATTTATATTGGGATACAACAATGAATGAAGAGTATCATTCTTTAATGGAAAACGATACTTAGGATATTTTATCTCTTTCGAAAGGAAGAAAACTTGTCAAATGTAAATGGGTCTACAAAATTAAGTATGCATCATATGGAAGTGTTGAAAGACACAAGGTTTGATTAGTTTCCAAAGGATTCTCCCAAGTAGAAGACATTGGCTATAATGAAACCTTTTCCCCTGTAGCCAAAATGAATTCCATCCATCTTGTTCTAGCCCTTGCAACCTCACATAAATAGGAGGTCCATCATATGGATGTCAATTTTTCCTTCTTGCATGGGGATTTGTAATAAGAAATATACATGGAACAACCTCATGGTTATGTTCAAAATGAATCCAACCTTGTTTGTCTTCTTAAGAAATCTCCTCAAGCTTGGTATGCCAAAATGGACAACTTTCTTCTTGAGATCATATTTTCTAGATGTCATTTTGACCCTAATGTCTATACCAAGAAAGTATGAAGCCATCTCATAATCCTTGTTCTTTATGTTGATGACCTTATCCTCAATAATAGTGACCCAAAAGTTTTAATCCATGTGAAAACCAACCTTAAGAATAAGTTTGAAATGACCGACTTAGGATATTTGCACTATTTCCTTGGCCTCCATGTTTTGCAAACCAAGGAAGGAATTTTTCTTTCCTAGTCTAAGTATGTTTGTGACTTTCTTCATCACTTTTACATGGTAGAATCTAAACCAGCCCCTTCTCCCTTATAGTCCGGAGTCAAACTTGCTACCACATGTACTTCTCCAAGGATGATTTTAGGGGCTAAATTTCGCTCATGGGCTAATTTTACATGTTTTTTCCAAAAACAAGATTTGCTATTTTAAAAATGATTCACCCAAAATTCTATAGGATAAAATTATTTTACCTTAAAAATCACCAAAATTTTATAAAAACTATATAAAATCCTTAGAAATTTGAATATTTTTACAAAAATATCGCCAATCATTTATAGTTGGCATATGAAGGATTAGTAAGAATCGCTAAGGTTTCTACATTTTAAAATAAATTCCCATCCTTAAAATCATCCCTGTACTTCTCCCGAAGTTGATGCCACTTTGTATCGTCAACTAGTTGGTATCCTCTTATACTTGAATCATACTCGTCCTGATATTTCCTTTGTTGTTGGTCTTGTTTCCCAGTATATGCAAACACCCCATGAAATCCATTAGAAAGAAACTAAAAGGACACTTCGATATGTACGGGGTATAATTCAGTTCGGGATACATTACAACTCAATGTGACTCCTTTATTTGTTGGTTTCACTGATTCAGATCAATGGGTCAGTGGCCCCGATGATCAAAGTCTACTGCAGGTTATGATTTCAGCCTTGGTTCAAGACCTTCCACTTAGGCCTATAATAAACAACATGATGTTACTCTTTCTTAAGAAGAAGTAGAGTACTGAGCAACGATTAATGCAAGTCAAGAAGCCTTGTGGCTTTGACATATACTTTTAGATTTTGGATTCCAACAACATCATCCGACCACCCTCTGGTGCGAATATTAGAGTGCCATCAAGCTTTCCAAAGACCCAGTTCAACATCAGCATAGAAAACACATTGAGATACACATGCACTTCATCAGAAAGCTCATTCATGATCCAGTTATTCAAGTTGTCTTTTTCCCTACAGAATATCAAGTTGCAAACATTTTCACAAAGTATCTCACAAAAGTGAAGTTTTCCAAACTTTGATCTATTTTAGGAGTTTAGGAAATTGTCATTAATGGGGGATAGGCTCTAATTCCTACTTCATTCTCCAATTGTGTCTCCTTTTTAAATTATTCAATCATATCCCAAGTTGTTATTAAGGGGGGATTTTAGGATATTTAAACACTTAGGAGTTAGTTAATATCAACTTGGTATACTGTGTCGTTAGGTAAACATGTGTTTCTTTAGTATGCATTTTTAGTTAGGTAATCCGACGATCATGATATGTTCCTAATATAGAGTGATATGAAGGATCATGTTCTCCTCAATCTTGATGGCTACATTGATATGTGGATTAACACCTGATTAGTCCATGATCTCTATTTAAAAAGCATGGAGGGTCATTTGATGATGATTGATTGTGAGAAACTCTCTTCTAAATCTACCTGTAATATTTTCTTTTGCATTAATAAATTTCTCCAAGTGGCCACATTGGTTGGGGTCATGGATGTTTCACTATAGGGGTTTTACCATGTCAAAACATCAATTTTTTGATCTTTGATCTGGTTGCATGAGTTTTTAGTGAAGGTGTTCATCCTCTGTTGGAATACCTATGTTGTCGAACACCGACATCAACTCATTTAATTTGGGGGTTGTTTTAGAGATGTTATTTGTTCCTTGGTTTCCATCACATCATTAATGGTTGAACTTGGGTCAGGAAGAGACATTCCTCATTTCTCTCTGACTTTATCATTCCTCCCATTCTCAATGTCAACTCATTATTTTACTATGGAGGTTCATACACACTGATGGTTGTAGTGTTCCAAATTTAGTTGAACATACCCAAACATGTATGGCTCTTGTTCAATATTGTTTTGAACCCTCCAACATGAATTTCTCTTCAGGTGACACCTTACATGTTCTATCACCACACCTTTGTGGCCATTATATCACAATAGTTTTATTCTCCCATGAATTCCATTGTTACCTCAGAGGATGATCAATTGACAACACTCTTTCTCAATAATTAAAGCATGCAGAAAGTGGTGATCAGATCTGACCCCAAGTGCCCATTTATCCTATTGTAACATACTTTGACATTTCCATGAGCATGGGAATTTTTTCCTCATTTGTAAAAGAGATTTTATACATGTATCACCATGTCCCTGTGGGGTTTTGCAAGTGGTCTTTAATGCTTCTACTTGGGTCATCCTCCCTCCTCATGTAACTCTTTCTCTCTCCAATTTTTTAGCAAATAGGAAATTGGTAAAGAAAAATATGATGTGTTTAGGCTATATGAGATGATCCTAACCTCACACATAATGGGGCAACCAATATCACCTCAATTTTTCTCATCTACAACATTCATATGATTGTACCATAATACATCAACAATTCACAAAAACTTACATAATGTGGCACATACTATTACCTCATGGATATTTGACACCCTACTAAGAAAGATCAAACCTTACGTTGACCATTTATTTGGTCACAAAACTTATTCATCCATTAGTCACATGAGTCATGTGAAAAAAACGTTTGAGAACCACACAATGCCTATAAAAATGAAATTCAACTACTTCCACATAAAATTAATGCTAAAGGACCAAGTTATGTGGTGATTGGGTAGCATACAAAGCTAGTTCGAGCTCCCATATCATGAATTCTTGGTCCTTTGACTTCCCAGTGGTATTATCAAGCACATGGGATTCCAGTAGTGAATGAGGAACATTCACATGGGAGCTTGTTCACCATCGAAGCTCCAATTTTTCTTATAAAAGAAAAATGCGGGGTTACATTTCAAAAGAGGAAAACATTACAGTGTTATGCTAGAGGAATGAACTTGGAGACATTATCTCTCTTTCATTTCTAACATTCATTTCCCTCATGCTGGCTTGTAATATTCCATCAAAGAGACAATGTTTCTTCACCCATAAGAGTTTGAGAGAGCATTAAAGGAGGAAAAGGACCCTCCCAAGGAGAGATTTGGATCCCACATGATGCCATTCAGTCTCATTAAGGGAAACTTCATGTTTTTTCCTTTCAATTGGATAGTAATATAATTTTTTATGCTTCCTCCCATTTCTTTGCATTTGAATGATGTTTTTTATGGTTAAATTCATAGTTTGACTATACTTATGCTTTCTTATTGCTTAGTTACTATTGTATTATTGTTATGCTTGTCCCACATCTCACATTTGTCTATTGTTTATTTTAAAAACTAGATAAACAAAGGGGTTTTGTTCACCATTGCAATTAAAACCAAACCATAGGGATCCTATGAGGTTTTCCTTGGAAAAAAAATATATCACTTGTGTGAATTTATAAAGAAAGTTTTGGATTACTAGTGAAAATTAAGTAAAAGTCCTCCTGGCAGTGATGTCAATGTTCTCTATCTATTCACCAATTGGGGAAAAAACCCTTGGAAGTCCCCCATTCTTAAATCTCATTGGGATATCACCCCAAGATTCATTATTTGGTCACTATGGAAGGATCAAAATAAAATAATTTTGAAAGAAGAGTCCCCAATATCAGAGGCTATTATATGGAGGAACATCAAGTTAAATTTTAATTAGGTCATGTTTTTTCATCCATATCCTTGAGCCCTCATTGAGGAGAAATAATCATCTTGACATCTGTAAGCATCCATCGACTAGTGATAAATACCCCTACATGCATTTGAAAGTGGAAGAGTAGACCCCTTTCTAGGTAGGGAGGTTTCAAATTTAATTTTGATAGAGCTTCAAAAGATAGTCCAAGAGTGGTTGGTGTTGTTGTTATCCTTAGATGATCACATTATTGAATGGATCATTGATAGGTTCCTAGGTATAACATCTAATAATAAATAAAAATCCACAATGATCATGGAGTATGTAGACATTGTGAGAGGATTGGGTTTGAACAACATTATCTTTGAAGGAGAATTGAAGATTTTAATAGACTCTCTAAATGGATAATCTAAAAACTTACCATGGGAAATGACAACAATTAAAGGCTAGATCAAATCACAAGAACCAACATTCGTTTTAGTTAAATAAATTCACATCTTCCATGCAATCAACGGAGAGGAGGAAATAGATCACCAACAAAGCCATTATCCGAGACACATAATTTCCTTCAATCCTACCCTTACAACTAAAAAATTTCAACCTTTACTTATGAGATAGATTGTACATGGGATAATGCTTTATCCTAGTAAGGTGATATTCATACATGAACCTAGCCCAAAATGTGGTGTTCTTCCAAGGCTCTCTCAAATTTATCAAATATATGTTTAAACCTTTCACTGTATCTAGATAACACGAGATAAGGATTCAACACCCATGACATAGCTCATATGAAAGAGAAAGGTCATTTGGGAAAGCCATATACTCCTTTATCAATAGTCTCCCATTTCAAATAGATACATTTCTTCATCTAACATTAAGAAGAGACTATCATCTATGTCCTCAAACTTGCATCTAGTCCAGAATATTCTCCAATAAATGGAGTCCTAGGATTACTACAATGTAGCCAAACTATAACTATCCTTAGATGGGTTTATGGTAGAATTGAAGGATATCATTTAACATATTTGTTATATCAGACAAGTGGTGAGTGAGAAAGGGTGGCCATGTGATCAAAGAAGTGAAAATTTTTGGAAGTTGGTTGATGAAGTCTGCTAGGATTTTCTTGGTCAAGGTTCGTAGTATACTCTCTCTCTCTCTCTCTAGGTGACAAATCAAGCCCTTGGACAATTTTTGTTCTGGTTATTATATATTGGCAAGCAAGTAGTATTGGATCATAGTTGTAGTTGTTGGTTGAATATTGGTTGTTAACATCCACAAAAATGTAGATAATCTTAAATGTAGAAGAAAATCTACTTTTAATGGTCCTTTATAAAGTAGTATCTCTTTGGTCATTTCTTACTATGTGTTCATGAGCAAGTAACGCCCAATGTAATCACAAGATTTATACATGTTTTCTCTATATATGAAATGCTCTATTTTTTCCCTAACAATCTATCTATCTACACACACACACACATGTATGTATATATATGTGTGTATGTATATCTATCTATCTATATGTATGTATGTATATATCTAGTTACGAGTGTGTTTTCTTCCAGTGGTTCTTAAATGGATTTTTGTGTTTGTCATATGATTTCTTTAGCTAAAAATTGTTCTTTCTTTGGAAGTGGCCTTTTTCTTTCAGGTTTCCATATTGCTTAACATACAAAAAACATTAGTAGTCTTTAGGCTTTAGGATTAGATTTATTTTTTATTATCTTATTCATGGAATTTTTTTACATGTATAAATATTCAATGTAGATTCTAATTGTTTCAATAACATTTGCAAGGGTCATGTCAACAATGCCAATTTTCATATTTACAAGCATGACATGCACCTTATTAAGAGTTGTTATGGGAATTTTGTTTATCATATTTAATTAATAACATCATCATTTGCATGCCCATTTATGTCTACTTATTTTTCATAGTATGTCATGAATTCATCGAATCCTTTCAGAGTGACTAATTCCATGCTCATTATCATGCGGGGGCCATTGTCCTTAGTTATCCACTTGCATAAGCCAAACAATACTACATTTTTTTTCTTGAGAGTATCCAAATATGTGATTTATTCTTTTGATAGTGGATTTGTTTCTACTAGTGGAACTTGGTCATTTGTACTTGTGTTCCTATTTGGGAGATTATCTAACCAAAACATTAATATGCCTTTGGATTATGCAATAACTATTCCAACAATTTCTTCATTAGTCATATCATTATTGGACTACAAAAGATGACACAAATTTATTCTCTCTTGTAGGTTTTTTCTCTATGATTGGTAGATAATCCATCAAAATCTATGGGAAGACTTAGAAAATATTTGAGTTGGATATTGTTTGGCTTCTGAGTGTATCCTTCTCCCATGGCTGCTTCTACTTTGCAAAATTTTGAATATGCATCTACCTTAGGCACTAATTTTAAATGATGCCTTTGTTTCTTGATTTCCCTAATCTCTTCGAGTACTGCAACTAGTTGAATCATTTTAGTCTAATTGGAGAAATTTAAAATTTGAACTTCTCTTTTTAATGTATTGTAAATATTTTTAAAATTGGAATGAAAACTATTTTTTTACTCGAGGAATTACCAACTAGTCGGGCACATACTCGCGTGAAACGTGGTTGTGTTATTCGACTCCTACCGCTATAACCTCCAGGTGTTCCCATGATGCCCCATATGCGACACACAAGGTAAGCCAAGGTTTCAAACCAATGAATTCACATAACAGAGTGCCTTAACAATACACTCCATCATCCACTACCCTACAACCCAGGGGTAGAATGAAGAGTATTTAGAACTTCTATTCTATCTACTTTTATGGAGACTATATTACAAGTTGCCTCAAGCCTAGTTACAATATCGGATTTTAATTTTTCCACATTTTATATGAGCAGTGCCACTTTCGTGTCTTGCAATATGTTATGAGTCATTAATTGATAAATTTTGTTTTTTTCTATGGCCATTGATTTGTTGTGCCAATCTTTTTTATTTTATTTTATTTTATTTTTTATGTTATAGAGACAACAATCCTTCAAATTATATCCTAGAAAATGGTTGATATTGTAGTCTCTAGTCATTAAGATACTTTTCTTCTCCTACATGCCATTTTGGCTAGGAGTTTATTCCACTAGTTTTTTTAAATCTTATTTTGGAAACATTGATATCAAGCTTCGGGGGAATGTGAATGGAAGTCCCATGATTTTATATTGTAACAAGTGTCTCTGTAAATTCGTCTTCTTCGGTTTTGGGCCGAAAAGGGGGTTGAATCTAGTTTACATACTGAATGATTTTATTTTATTTTATTTTTAATGATGGAATGAAAATCCTGGGGAAACCCACTAGGAACTTCCCCTTATTCCAAGGATGGTACCTAGGGTAAAAAAATTGGTTGTAGTTTTAACAACTAACCCAATGGAGACATCTAGTGAGGCCCATAATATCCACAAAGGCAGTTAGTCGCTAGGCACTTGACCCCATGACCTCTTTCTTGTAATTCACAACACTTAAATACTTGAGCTAACCCATAGGGATAATACCGCATGAAATTTACCACTACAAAATTTCTTGTTAGCATGGGTTTTAATGACCATTTGTCACCGATAGATCTCTATTTTTTATTTTATATTGTGAAGTGGCATGACTTCTTTTTGTCAATATATTCATTTATAGTAGGGATATTGTCAATTATGTAACCTTGCATATCAACTATTTTTCCAAATGAAATTAGGTTTTTCCAAGCTACTGGGAACTTAATGACTTGGGGAATATTTTCATTGGTAATAAATATATTATGCAATTTAAGTATTGCACAATCACTTATAGTGATATATGAGACTTCAAGGTAAATTGTGACTCCTTTAAGCTCAATGCACATAACTAATCTATGTGGGGTGATTTATATTTCGAGTGGAATATTGTTATTTAATTGGATAATGAAATATGCCTATCTGGATATCGAAATATATGGTGGGGGGTTTGCGATTTTAATGTCTACGAATAGTGAACCTGCAACCGAGTTTTTCTTTTCCAACTTACCATAGGCGATTTTCAAGTGCTTTTAATGGTGTGCGGGACAAATCTATTCTTGTTTCATTTTCCAATTATCTGATATGTCACCTTCCAGTGTGATCATTCTTCAATAGTAATGGAGTCGAATTTATTATATTTCGATGAAAATTCCTTAGGTACATATGACATTTTCATGTTCGACTATGAATTTATTGCAAGCCAATGGGACAAGAGGACTCGTCCCCTAGGAGACCCTATTCCATTGATCAATTCATAAGGAATGAGGGATGTTAGGGTTATGGCTTGAGTTTTGACTAAGAAACATGTGGCTTCTAAGGTGCCTATCCTGATGACCCATCCTCTGATTCTCGCATGGGAGAGCCTTTACTCTTCTAAGGTTATCACATATGGACATGCATTGAGTGTTTTCATTTCCCCATCCACTATCATTTCTCCCATTTTTCATTCTTTCTCTCCCTCTGATACTCATCCCACCTCCCCCTCACAAGTATCTTCTCCTTGGTTAAGTGCTCAGGGATCCAAGGGTGCAAAGGAAATTTGTAAGGAATTGTTCCAGGAGTCTATGGTTATTAGGAAATCTAGGAAGTGCATTCACATGTGGAAAAAAAAGGTTACAATGGTCACTGGTAAATGCATGCCTCTAGAATACATCACATGCTTTATGGGAAAAAAATTGGCTGGCCATTTTTGTGGGAAGTTTATATTTCCATTGTCACTCTCTAAGTGGTTGGACTAGAATTGGAATCGAGTCTTAGGGTATAAATTGATATTTCATGTGTTGGTGTGAAATTGGTTGTGCTTCCAATTTATGTAAGAGGAGGACACATATATTATTATGGGTAAGGAATGGTGTTGGGGAGCTTCATGTCTATTCCTTTAAAATTGGGTTGTGGATTTTGATCCATCCCGAGCCTTAGTGGCAATTCAAAGGGTTTGGGATATACTCCCAAGCCTCCCAATATATATTTGGAATGAACCCTCATTGGGATTCTAAGGCGGATCGTAGATGGGCCTAGGTCCTTGTCGAAATATATCTTCATGAAGATCTTGTCGATGAAATAGAATTGGTTCTAGGGGAGAAAAGTTGGTGCCAAAAGATTGATTACTAGAAACTTCCCTTTAGATGTTTCACATGCCATGATGCCAACCATATTGAAAGTCACTGTAGTAAGTTGCACCCAAGGTTGAGCGAGGTGAATTTTTTTTTGGAAAAATAAATCCAAGGACACGTCAAAAACCAATGTGCATGGTCATAATTATCTCAATACTTGTATAGAAGTTGGCTTGGTTTCATTAGGCTCGAAGGAAGAGGTGTCTGCCCTAGTTCTAGGATCTGGTAAGCTCTCTTGTAACATCCCCAACCACCCCAATGCTGGGCTATGCCACGTGAAATAATTTTCGAACTGTGTACAATATTTAAAGCATGCATAAACTATGCAAATACATAGTTTTATACAAAAATATAATAGAAAATACACATGCAGCATACACATGAAAAACCTGTTGGATTACTGAGAGGGGGGGTGAATCAGTAATAGAGCAATTTAAACCTTTTTAACCATATAATGCAAGTGTTATATTAGTGTAGCATTATCATCCAATAATTGCAGAGTAAATAAACAATGAAAAAATGAGCAATCATACACATACACAGTACACCAGTTTTTTTACGTGGAAACCCAAAGCGGGATAAAACCACGAAATGATTTTTCTTATATGTCTTGAAGAATTACATTCATTGGAAGCAAAAACTTCCTTTGTTTTCCATCTACAACTGGAAGGAGGCTCCAACCCCCTAGTTTCTCAGGCTACAACCTGAGGGAAGCTCCAACTCCCCAATTCTATGGCTACAACCAGAAGGAGGCCACAACCCCCTATGTTCTTCAGCTACAACCGGAAGGTGGCTACAACCACCTGTCCTTGCCCCATCCAACCACCCTGACGTATAAGTAGAATTATGGAACCACTGTCACACTATCACTGTGAGATATACTACTGTAAACCTGTACCAATAAACCTGCACCAATAAACCTACACCAAATAACCTATACCAATAACTTGAACCATGCATCAACCTGTAATCAACCTATACCATAAACAAGTGTATCAACTATGCACCAACCTGTAATCAACCTGTACCATAAAAACGTGCATCAACCATGCACCAAACTGTACCTCAACCTGTACCATGAACACGTGCATCAACCATGCACCAAACCTGTACAAATAACATGTCACAACAACCTGTCCAAACAACCTATCACAACAACCCATCTCATCAATCTTATCAACCAAATTATATATACTCACCAAGATCAATCACCAAGACAACTCTCAAATATTTGCATCAACCACGCATAACACAACAACTCATAATCATCACCAAGATCAATATGTGCTTCTAATAATATACCAATACAAGTATGCTACATCATCCATAAACCACGTGTCAACAATAGTAATAACAAGTTCCTCCAACCATGTACCAAGTATTTACCAATCATGTATCAACTACTCATCAACTATGACTCATAAATATGTACCAACATCATCAACTATACACCTCATGTATGTGCCAACTCATCAACTACTTGTCTCAACCATGTACCCAACATGTACCTCAACCAAAAGCCCTCATCAATTTCATCATCCAAATCTGATTGGTAACTTTGTAATAGACTTGGTGTATATGATCACATACCTACAAACCTTCCTTAAATTTAACAACAAGAGACTAGCATTTTCATCAAACTTTACTTTAGTCTCACATGACTAGTTTTGGATTAGTCAACAACCCTAACTTGAAATAATCATAACTATGTACTTGTAATGAATAAAGATATGAAAATAGTACACAATGTTCTTCAGTGTGTTTTATGCAATTCCTCCAAGTGTCACTACTTAGAACCTCTCAGAAAAGGAGTTATAGCAAAAATGTCATACCTTGTTGAATTCTAGCTTATTCTAGAGAGCGAACTTGTAGAGCATGCCCTGCACGAAATATTTGTTGTATGTATCTGAAATTTTTACAAAGAGTACTACATAATGTACTCTAACCAACACATTTGGTCTTACTTAATTTGGATCTGTTATGAATAAGTTATGATTTTTTTACCCAAAACACCTGTTTTAGACTAGTTTTAGGACTAGCCAAAAACCCTATTTTCCACAGAGTGTAACTCCAAAAATACAACAACCCACAAGCTGGAATTTGTACCACAACTACTTGGATATGTTTCCTCAATGGCCTCCCAATTTCATAGTCTGAATCATTCTAGAAAAAAAGGTTATTGCGAAAATGGTGAGATGACCTGTAAATAACATACCTTAGAAAGCATCATCAAAAGAATTTATTCTCCCTTGAATTTTGGCCTTCTTTACTTCACCTTCCCTCTGAAATCCGGCTCAGATATCCTTTGGTTACCTTAGTCACTTGTAGATATTCAATATGCTGAAGTGTGATTGAAATGAGAGAGCCTTGCCTCTTATTTATACTTTCATGTAGCTTCCTTAGAAGCATCTTCTAGGCCACTTTGTCCACATAGTCACCTATGTCCAAATTTGCCCAATTTTCCACTTGTCCATGTATCCAATAGACACTTTACCACTTAACCCATTTTCCTCATTTTAGGGTTAACCTTCTTATAACCACTTTCCATAATTATAAAGTTTTCCATTTACTATATTATTTAAATAATCCTCGTTGACTTTGTCACTTCACTTTATTATTTAAATAATCCTCTTTGATTTTGTCACTTCACTTTGTTATTTAAATAATCCTCTTTGACTTTGTCACTTCACTTTACTATTTAAATAATTTATTCTTTGCAAGAACTTTGACTTCTTTGACCTTTTGGGGTTTCAAGCCAATCATATGAGGGTCCTTCAACTTCGTAAGGCTATAACTCACAAACTGTGAGGAGTTGTGTGACATTCCATATACCACCGGAAATGACATGACATGTACTATCCATATAGAATAGTCTTACTTGAAAATATATCAAAACTCATACCATTATACATCAAACAAAATTGGGTCCATTACCCAAACCTTTGTGTTACTGGACTTTCTTCAAGGGTTGACATCAATGACAACCAACCCAATTAATCAACAATATCTCCCTTTGGAATTGATGGCAACACTCTGATGAAATACTGAAATCATATCACTCATGCTCCCCTTGGAACCATGCTTGCATCTCTGTGACCAACGCTCCCCCTAGAACCATGCCTTTGTCCTTTGCATCTGATAAATCTCCCCCCATTTGTCATCAATGGCAAAGGTATCTTTCCATTCGGGGCTGCTCCCCCTAACTGACTCATCTGATATCCCAATCTGAACTGTCCTCTTCATGGTGCTTCCTTGTGTACATCTAAGACATATAATATAAGCATTCAAAAGCATTCATTTTGGAGTAGAAATAACTTCGAGTCTCTGGCGAAGATACTCAAAGTCTTCTCGTGGAAGTGGTTTTGTAAACATGTCTACCACTTGTTCTTTTGTGCCCACATATTCAACTCTGATGTTGTTTTCTGCAACCTATTCTCGTAGAAAGTGATACTTTATTGGAATGTGCTTAGTCTTGGAGTGCATCATTGGGTCCTTTGAGATACTGATGGTGCTTGTATTATCACAATAGATTGGAATGGGCTCATCATACTCAACCTGTATATCTGTCATATTTTGTTTCATTCATAGAACCCATGTACAACATGCTGTTTCTACAATATACTTTGCCTCAATTGTAAATAAAGATACTAATGATTGTTTCTTGATTAGCCATGATACTAAACACTCACCCAAGTAGAACGCTGCTCCACTGGTGCTTCATCGGTCATCAATGAAACCTACCCAATCTACATCTGTGTAGGAAATAAGTGATAGATCCTTTCCTTTTGGATACCGTAATCCAAATTCTTTTGTTCCTTTGAGATATCTGAAAATCTTCTTCACTGCTAATACATGTGATTTCTTTGGTGCTGCTTGAAATCGTGCCACCTATCCATCTTTCTGCATTACATCTGGTCTAGATGTTGTCACATATAGTAAGCTACCAATCATTGACATGTATTGCCTCTGGTATGCATACTTTGAATCATCATATTTTCTCAACTTGCAACTGATTTGCATAGGAGTGGTAACTGGTTTGCAATATTCCATTCCGAACCTCTTTATCATTTCTCTGATATACTTAGTTTGAGAAATAAAAATTTCTTGGTTTCTTTGACATATCTGAAGACCCAGAAAGAAGGATAGTTCTCCAAGTAATGACATTTCAAATTCATTCTGCATATCCTTTGAAAATTTCTGGCTTAACCTGTCATTAGTACTTCCAAAAACAATATCTTCAACATAAATTTCAATTAATAAAATACTACCTTGAGTTACCTTGATGTAGAGGTTGTTGTCTATGCTTCCTTTCCATAGTTCACAAGGAGTTTTGTCATTATTGTTTCTGAGAATTATTCTGTTTTGAATGTGAACTATTATATGCACTGCATGTGTCCAAAAAATATATGTCAATTTGGAATCCATTAGCATTGTTCAAGCCATTTCCTATGTAATTATCATCCATTATGATAATGTTCCTTTGTCTCTGAACCACTATCTGAACCAATCTATGAATCCATGCTCTCATCCACTTTCATATATTTGTCCAAAACTGCTAAGTATTCTTACAAATCCATCTCTGTCCATACTGTCCAAGACTCTATTTGCACAACTGTCCATAATGCTGACCCATTTATCACTATACTATCATGAAGTCTTGATTAATCTATCAAATTGTACTTCTTCTAACTGAATCCTCTGGGTATGTCTTCTCAAACTCTGCAAGCTGCTCGAAGGATGCTTCTTTGGTCTGTCACAACTATCGCATAGACTCCCCCTGTCTAATATTCATATTACCTAGGAGTCTCTAAGCGAGATGGCTCAGAACAATTCCTACTCTGATGTGTATTCATCATCATCTTCATTGGTAGATTCATCATCTCTCTAAGCTCTGACTTCTTTCTTTCTATCTATGGATTCATCTTTCACTACAATACCTGAAAGTACAATCTCTTGAACATGTTCCTTATTTACTTGTCCTTCTTTTCTTTCATTTATTTTCCAAACCTTTCTATATCTGACATCCTTCTTTTTCTCTGTAGATTTTTCTTCATCTCGTTTTATTTCCAATCTTGCGATCTCTGGGACCTAGTCTTTGTTCACCTGTTCTTCCTGTTTTCTTATCCATACTTTCTTATATATGATGTCAGTGTTCTCTTTCATGGAATTATCGATCATGCTTCTACGATCATGAGCTATGTGTCCATAGTTATGAAATTTGTAACATTCAATGTTATGTGGGGCCACATAGGCATTTCTTGCTTGAACATTTATTTTATAATCCCTGCAATTTGCAACCTTATGTCCAAAGTTAGTACAATAAAAACAATGACCATACAAAAATTTTGCATACCTGGGAGTGAATGATCTTCTTTGTGGTTTAGTCCTTCTAAATTTCAGCCTTGACTGATCATGATCATGATTGAAGCTTCTTTGTGGCTTGAACATGGATGGTCTTCTTGAAGATGTATCTTTATTAGTTTTCTTAGATTCTTGTTGACCATGATTCGTTCCTTTGAGTACTTTTTCATAAC
>JASDQU010945805.1:6684-26895 GCA_032191745.1 Picea mariana
TCATGCAAATGTGTTTGAAGAACCCAAAGGTTTACCTCCTCTTTAGAACATACAACATTCTGTCAAGTTGGTTTCTAGTTCTTTCCCAATTTTCCCACATATCACACCTTCCCTAAAGAGTGCAAAGATTGAATAACAAATCACATAACTCTTAAAGAATTGAAAGATCAGTCCTTGCACATCCCCTCGTGGAGTTCTGACCTTGTTGTTTCTCAAGAAAAATAAAATAAGAATGGTGTCTATGCATAGATAACAAGGCTCATAATAAGGTGTTTGTTAAGAACTACCACCCACTTCCCTGAATTAATGACTTGTTTGATCAACTCAAATAGGCCAAGTATTTCACAAAGGAACCTTCTTTCAAGGTATCAAAAATACACATGAAACCTGTTACAACAAAATCTAACACCCTTGTATGATGTAAAGTCCCAAGTAGCAAGGGGCCAATCTTTTGCAACTCAATAAGGCTACCCACTATCACCTTAGTAGCTCTTCCTCTCTCATTAAGCTGGCTCTTCTCCAACTCAGGGGGGTATCCCTAAGGCAAGTCTAAGTCCAATTGTTTAGGTGTGAAAATGAAGTGTTTATGGAGCAAGATTAAGGTTTAATTTGTAATCTATCTCAAATGTGTCCAATGAAGCATGTTTTAGGTTATAAATAAGTTTTGTGTCAAAGGAAGGATAGGTGTGAGTTAATTGTTTAGA
This sequence comes from Picea mariana, assembly GCA_032191745.1. NCBI lineage: Eukaryota > Viridiplantae > Streptophyta > Pinopsida > Pinales > Pinaceae > Picea > Picea mariana. The sequence goes on from JASDQU010945805.1 coordinate 7,389, forward strand.
ATTGAGTTAAATCTGAATTTAAATGATGTCAAGATATGAAATGCTCAAAATGGAAAAAGTAAATTTCTATGTTAAATATGAGTGAAAAATGTAGAAATTTATAAAAGAAATTAAGAGAATAAATTCTAGAATGCAATATCTATGAAATAAATCTAAATTGTGATCTAGAAATGCAAATTTAAGATTCAAATGTAATCTAGAATTGCAAATTTATGGGTTATATTAAATGTTGGAAATGCATAAAATATATATAACGAAAATCTAAAATTTATTTCCAAAATCCAAAAGAAAAATAAGAAAATTTATTTCCAAAATACAAAAGAAAAACAAGGGCTGCATGGGAGCTTAGTCTCTGCAAAGTAGATTTGGTGAAACATGAACAATATGCTAATAAAGAGGCTAGTTTCATAATCTTAAAATAAATTGATTTTTTTTTGGGTTTTTGTTATTTAAATGAGAAAAATTAACACAGATAACTACAACTTTAGAAAATTTGAATTCAAAGAATTTGACATTGACTCACAAGGGATGGAGAAAGAGTGTTGTTGCTCCATGATGACACATAGTTTATAGATTTGTCATGACAAGCAGTATAAATAATATTGGACAAGATCTCTTACCATATTTTTACTCTAGTATGGTTGTCTTATAATTTGGGATTAAACCTAAATTTTGTATAGTTTTGAGATTAACTTAAATTTCTTCAAACAAACAAAATGCTAATCACATTTAAAAAAAAATAAACATGTCAAATTTTATAATATATATTTTAATTTATATAATATTTATATTACATAAAATATTACCAAAATTAATGTAAAAAAAATAAAAAAAATATTAAACATTTCAAATTATATATATATATTTTAATTTATATAATATTTATAATATTACATAATATTGTATTACTAAAATTAATGCTGGAAATTATTATTTGTCTTATTATGTTACATCTTTTTATATTTCTCTATTTTAATTATGGAATGGATAAAATTAACACAACCTTAGTACCACGAGTTTACTACTTCCTATGCCATTCGAATTTAATTGGATGAAGCACTTTTTTATACTGGTCATTTCAAAAGCCATTGATAAAAAAACGCATCTACTATTTAATCTGTGTTGGGACTACCTAGTATGCTTCTTGGGATTGACCAATCATTTTTGGATACAAAGATTTATAGTGGGACACTTACTTTATTGTGGTGGTGTGATAAGTCCATATATGTTAGATTTGACTTTTAATAACTATGATGTAGACAAAAAATACTTATATAATCAATTATAATGGCTTGTATAGATATATGGAGATGGTACTTATAACCAAGTTTATTGATTATGTAATTAATTTCAAATATTGAAATAAGTGAAGGCAACAATAAGACTTAAATATATTAGCCAATTAAGATGAAAAAAACAAATATTTTTATTTTATCAAAAAATATATATTTGTTTTCATTAGTTAAACATTACACTTCACTTACAAATTTAAAATAAAAAGTAAATTAATGTCAAATCAATAACAAACTCATTTCTATAATCCCAGGATTAATAAAAGAAAATGAAGATCAATAATTGATGTTGATTGCACATAAAATTTTGAATATCTAAATTGAAACAATAACCCGTTGTATATCTCAAGAAAGACTAATCTCCTAAGTGAAGGTTAAACCAACATGCTCTAGTGCTGTGAGTAGGATAAAGAGCAAAGCCCCTTACGGACCACCAGCGAGGTTTTACACGTGGCGAGGTTTTGGGAAGGTTAAAGATAGAATCAACATGTAGGAGCAATATAATTGTTCAATGTGTAATGTAATCAATATGTTGTATAAAATTCTATTGGAAACATTTCATTTTTCCTCTTCTTGAAAAAAAAAAAAAAGATTTATACAATTTAAATACTTGTGATAAGGGGGAGCAATATAATTGTTCAATGTGTAATGTAATCAATATGTTGTATAAAATTCTATTGGAGACATTTCATTTTTCCTCTTCTTGAAAAAAAAAAAAAGATTTATACAATTTAAATACTTGTGATAAGGGGGTGATTCATTTACATTATAAAATTACCACAAAGTTATGATATTAACAAAGTGTTGCATGGGAGCTTAGTTTCTACTAAAGAAAAATATTAAATATATAAATAATAAAATATGAATATAAATATATAAAAATAAAATAAAACTATAATGTAATAACAATATTAAAAATAAAAAAAACAAAATTATTATGGTTGGTTGAATCAAAGGATGATATCAACTTTTAGCATGGATAAAAAAATATGTTAAAAAATTTATTAAAAAATGTCCACCATAACACACAATAAAATTGTAATTTTTATAATAATAATAATCTATTTTTAAGGTTATTGTCAAGGGAGACACTAAACTATTTGAGGTAGAATTGAACTTGTGACCTCTTGGAAGGAAACACATGTTTTTAACCAATAATCATTATACAAAAATATTAAGAGTAAGAATATACAAGTAAAAATAAAAATAGATTTCATAAAAAAAACTAATTTATAAAATTAAAAATAAAAGAAAAACAAAAATTTAATATGTAAGAAAAAAAATAATATATTAAGTTTAATATTTAAAAAATTGTTTAATTTTTATTCATAAATTAATTTTATTTATAATAATGTGTAGTAAATAATATATAAGAAGAGTTTTTAAAATTTTAAATTAATTTTAAAATTATTATTGGCAAAATAAAAATAAAAACAAAAAACACTGAACAAACAAAATTAGTAACCCTAACCCGCAAACAGATCACCAAATCATGCCAATACATCAAATGCCTATACAGTGAAAAAACGAAAACAAGGAAAGGACTAAAACCTCCACAAAATCATCAAAGGTTGTGAGAATACAAAACTAAGCTCTTCAGACATGCAACTCCCGCTACCTCATGAATCACATGTCCATGCGTTCCTTAACAAGTCGGTCTTTTTTTCCTAAAAATTCCCCACAAATAATTAGAAACTAGCCATTGGCTGAGAACTTTGTTCAAGAACCTAATTTTACTTATATGTATGCGCATTTGTATCGCTCCTTAGAACATTCAAGCCTTAGATTTGGTACATATTGCAATTTAATTATTTAATTAATTGTAAATAATTTTTTTTTTTTTTTTTGTTAATTTGTGCGGTACCTGTTGGCTACGCGATTAACCTATGACTTGAGAAACTGCGACTCAGGAGCATCTAAGCCGTCAAAATCACCCGGGGATTGCACCAGGCCTGAGCCACACCAACCCTTAACATGGTTGGATTTTTTGTCCCCGCAGGTTTCAAACCGGTGACTTTAACATCACGGAATGACTTAACAACACACTCCGTCACCCACTGTCCTACACCTCGGGGACTTAATTAATTGTAAATATTGAAAGATGGGAAGGTAAGTCATTCAAGATAAAGTTCTTTAATTATTTAATTAATTGTAAATATTGAAAGACGTGAAAGTTTTAACAATAGTTTAATTATATAAACCAATTGAAATTGATAATTTTTTTTTTTAATTATATTAAAAATTATATATTTATTTTCTATGTTAAACTTTAGATTTCATATACAAATTTAAAGTCAATAGCAAAATAATGTGAAGTCAAAGACAAACTCATTGCTATAGTCTCCTTGGCAGGGACTAATAAAAAATTGAGTATCCTTAGATTTGAAAATAATATTTTTTAAACTCAAGACAATTTTGGAAATGCATTTTTCTGCGATAATTTAATTGCTGGAAATTGCAATTAACATACTCTAAACATGCTATTATTTGGACCTTTTTTTGACTATATTTTTTCAACAATTTTTGTCCAAAATCTAGTGAAAATTTTGGAAGAATTGTTGGAATCACACATATCAATTTTCGAGATTGCACAATCTAGGTGCAATAGGGTTTTTGAGGATATCAAATCCATTTGTGCATTCAAAAATGCAATTTCAACAATGAAAAAGTGCAATTTGAAAAAAAATTATATACTTGAATTATAGTGATGATTGCAATGATATAATGATTAGATCACTTCATTGCAATTAATTTAAAACAAAAAACAAAAAACAATTCCAAAATATTGAAATTATGATTTTCTGACTTAAATGCAAAAAAATAAAGTTTCTAAGCCAAATGCTATGCTGAAAAAATAATTTTCTAAACTTATATGACAATGAAATTAAATGAAATAACAATTATACTTTTAGAGCAAGCTAACAAAATAATTTTAACCCAGTCTATGATGAAGATTAAGGGTCGGGTCCTAGATCAGTATGCAAACTCTAAAAACAAATTTCTAAACTATATAAAGTGTTAGAAATGCACTAAACTTAAAGCAGAAATCCAAATGATTTTTTCAACAAGCTTAAGAGTGATTTTAGTGTGGTTTGAAATCTAAAGAGAAGTCCTAAACTAATATGTATGGTCACAAATAAAATAAAAAATATAAATTGAGTAAATGCAGAATTTACAGAGTACTCAAAACAAAAATTCTATATAATTTACAAAGTACAAAGAAATAAATAAAATGTTGAAAATGAAATTATCAATCTATTTTTTTTAGAATAAAACTACCTAAATGCGAAAACATTAAATAACCAAGGATGATAAATAATCACACATAGTTATTCACTATTTGATGTAAGTTTCTTGCTTGATAGCCTTGATTCAATCCTTTAGCTTAAATGTAAAAGCTCTAATCACTAACCAATTTTCTTACACATATGAAGAAGAAATAAATCCCACACAATATTTGCTCCAATAAGAAACACTCTACTATAGCTTAATAACAACCATTGCAAGTGAGGGGAGGCTTTTTATTTATAGAGTCTATGCTCAACTATCTCACAAGAAAAAAATATTATCCAAAAAGTGATGAGTCAAACAAATACTAAAATAATATTATAATGCTTTTGAATTGGTCATCAAATAATATTTTATTCTCAAATAATATTTTAATCTCTTTATGAGAGGATCAAGGAGCTAGGGTACATGCCTAGGAAGGCATATCCAACAAATAAGAATTAAATAATGTGTAAGAGAGGTGCACCCTAGAGAATGATGCAAGGTAGTTGAAACCATCTCCCAAAAATAGAAAACAAGAGCTTCTAACAAGTGTGCCCTCCAAGAATAGCAAGAGACCCTGTCAAATATGAATACAATAGTCTCCAAATAGCAAGTGGTCCACCAAGAGAAGGTCGCCACTCCATAAATATCAACATACCAAGTCCATGGAATAGAAAATAATCCAAATGTAACTCCATGAAAATATTGAACCATGTGAAGAATCATTGTTATGACCCAAGGGGGGCATATATGGGGTTAAATATATATGATATGACCCCAAGGGGGGGGGCATATATGGGGCTAAATGTACATGTAATGTATAATTGTATATGTAATAGGGCCGACCTAMTAGTAAAGTGGACTCATGTGTMGTGAGTGAATAGGTATATATAGAGATCATGTATTCATTATTGAGGACATGTGGATTGTGATGTATGAATGTAATTGGATAATTGGAGGAGGTTCTCCTATTCTTTAAGGAGTTGTTATGTAAGTCATTTATCTATCTTGGAGTTTTTCTCCATGCTCACATTGGTGTACATGGTGTATACTTCTAGTTTATTTTGATATTTTAAGGTTTTGGTTCATAACAAATAAGGAAAAAGGCGTAACTTCCGGGCTCATGATTTATTATCCAACTTCAACCTATGATCATCACTCAAATGCCCAATGTATTAAATATGACACTTTATATGAAACCAGGACTAATGTACCTCATAATATGTTGGGCCACCATCTCCCAATGAGCCTTGTTGATTGAATGTGATGAGCCATGCTAGTGAAGAAGAGGCATTTGAGGGGGCTGCTGGGCTGGTCTCTATGGACATGTTTATCATCGAGATCATTATCTTCATTGTGGGCCATGAGGGGGCTGCTGGGCTGGTCTCTATGGACATGTTTATCATCGGGATCATTATCTTCATTGTGGGCCATGAGACATGATCTCTTCTAGTTCCCCTAGGTGAGAGGGGGTAACATGCCTAACTTAATCAAGGATTTAGGGGCTATCCCATGATACACCTTATATGGATAAAAAATTAAAACTAATACTATGCAAGGAAATAATCCAAAAGTGGTATCAATTTCTAAACTAAACCAAGTAATTCTATTGCCTAAATAGTGCTAACCTAACTTACTAAGTTTTAAAGTAATTAGAATAGAACAACCTAAATACAAACAATATTAAATAACAAAGGATGATAAAGAGTCACACCTAGTTATTCACCATTTAAAGTAAGTTTCTTGCTTGATAACCTTGGTTCAATCCTTTAAATTGCATGAAAAATCTCCAATCATCAACCAAATTTCTCATACAAAAGCCTCACACATACGAAGAATAAATAAATTCCACACAACATTTTCTCCAATAAGAAACACTCCACTATAGCTCACTCAACAACAACCATGGCAAGTGAGGGTAGCCACTTATTTATAGAGTTCCAAGCAATAAAAAAATAATATTCAAAAATAATATTCAAGTGATCATGTTTGATAAGTCAAACAAATACTAAAATAATATTTCAATGCTTTTAAATTGGTCATCAAATAATACTTTAATCCCTTCATGAGAGGACCAAGGAGCTAGGGTGCATGCTTAGGAAGACCTATCCAATAAATAATAATAAAAGAAAGTGCAAGAGAGGTACTCCCTAGAGAATGGTGGAAGATAGTTGCAACCATCTCCAAATGGTGCACCCTTGAAAAATAAGAAGAGACCCTATCAAATATGAATAAAATAGTCTCCAAATAGCAAGTGGTCCACCAAGAGAAGGTTTGCCACTCCACAATAGCAATAGACCAAGTCCATGGAATAAAAAATAATAACTAAGTGTAAATCCTCTGTGCAAATCTCAAACCATGTGAAAAATATCTCAAAATAGCAAAGGTGCACTAGTTCCAAGTCAAATATCCATCATCAAGGTGAAAACATGGTGTGAACATGGCTTATTCCAAGGTGTAGGTGGATCTTCTAGTGGAGTGCACCACCTAGGAGAGAGTGCCAAGAAGATGGAGTTAATATGTGAGTGGGAAAAGTGGTTAAATTAATGTGAAAGTGGACAAGTGGATAGGGTGCATGCATAACTAACCCTAAAAAAATKGTGCAAACTCAACCACCTCCTCAACATATGTGCCAAGTCAATAATTAGTCAACAAAGGTGGCACATATGAGTGTGAACAAGGCTAAAAGACGCCCAACGAATTTACATGAGGGCAACCACTCTCCAAATATTATTTTTTAATATTAGATTCCCTCTACATGTGTGCCAAAGGGGAGCACTACCCTCAAGTTGTTTTCCACATGAAAAACAAGGACGTAGTCTAAATATTCTACGTTTTTTCTCTTTTCAGGGGATATCTTCAGAGGATATTTGACCGAAATCCAGTAAAAAAATGTTGTATCTGGAGATTTGAGTGGTTAATTATATGTAATCTGAGTGCTCCAAGGGTTTTTCAACACTCTCAAACCATTTCTGCATTCAAAAATACAATTTAAACATCATAAAATTGTGATTTCGTGTAGATTATGTCACTGAACTGGCGAAAAGGGAAAACACATAGAACAATTAGACAAGGCCAAAAATAAGTTGCATTCCCTAGTGCATCTTCTTTCTTCCTTTTTTTTTTTTAAATTTTAAATTGCAACTTAGGGAATGAGGCCTCAATTAAAGTTTAAAACCTAGTAATAAAGTGTGCCAATAATGTAGCACTTCAACCTTAGGTTTGGGTCTGATTAATCAATGATACAAATATCCCAAACCACTTTGGCATGTTCACACATGGGACATGTGATATAATGAAATATGCCAAATGAGAGGTTAATTATGAGGGGAAAATATATGAAAATGGATGAAATGGATAATGCACCCTCTAGTAGTGGGTAAATGATGGAATATGGACATAATATGAGTTATGACTAAGTAAAATGAAAGGGTGATAAAATAATGGATTATACCTAGGAAAAATGATGGATTGATAATGAAAGGGGAATGACATATAGGAAAACCACTAGGAAAATACCCCACCAAGCTAGAGGACACAACAACTAGGAATAAGACTTGAACCTTGTTGAGCACTCAACAAACCCTTAAAGTTTTTGGAAATTTTTGGGTACCACTTTCATTTCAATTTTCAATTTTTTTTTCTTTTCTTTGTCAGTTATTTGAGACTCTTTTTGTGTTTGTTTGTTTTCCTTTACTTTCTTTCATTTGTTGGTTTCTTTGATAATTTTTAGCCATAACCTAAGCTTGGGAAAAATTATATATTAGTAACATGCATATCTATGTAAGCTTGGCCCATCAAAAGACAAAATAATACACAAAAACACTTCAAAAGAATATAATAAACAAAAACACTTCAAAAAGCATGTACTTACGGGCCAAGCTTTCAAGATGTACATGCATGTACCTACTGTGTGTCTGTTGGGTATGTGTTATATACTTTGCACGAGTAGTTGTGTATGCCTTGCGTCGGGCGTGCAAGGGGGTTTGAGGGCAGTGTAGGGGCAGCGCCCCCGAATTATTTTTGCCTCGAGAAACGTGTCACATATTTAGGTGGTTTTTCGGCACATGGTTTTTTGCAGATGGTTTTCTATTTCCGGTTAAGGAATTAGGGTTGTTGACTAATCCAGGTCATTGGGTTAGGGTTTTGGATGCCGCTGGATCCTATATGTATATTGTATTGTAAACAATGTATCATCATGAATGAATATATAATATGATGGTTTTCCCGGTTTGGGTTTCCAGGGGAAAAATCTCCATGTAATGTTTGTATTTGCCATTGTATCTTTTTGTTCTTTTATTGAAAATCTTTTTGCATAAATATTGTACAAGTTTAAAATCTATAGTGTCTACGTATATGTGCTTGTCTACACCGGCTCCCACGTACATGTACAAAAATCTTATATGGCAAGCTCCATACAACACAACACTTTCCTATGGATTCACCTGACTGAAACCCACTTTCAACAACCTCTGTTCTGTCTTCTCCTTGACCTAATCTCTAGATGGAGGTCCTTCTCCACCTATCTAATATCTCCTTGAATCACAGTCCTTCGTGAGCCAACTCTCTCTGTCCTATGTTAATCTCTCTCGATCAACCTGACAAAGATGTCTCAACTGTAAAGTGTAAGCAAAAGTCCTTCTTTTCTTCTACATTTTTGAATGAATTCACACTAGCAAAAGTCCTTCTTTGCTATATTTGTGCGAAAGAGTCTTCTCCTTTACCCTAACCTTGCTTTTATAATCATGAGTTATAATCTATTTCTAATATCCAAAGTGATTGACAGTTGAGATTACTTTTCACACTCACTTGAGATTTAGATTACATGCTAATTACTTTTAGCATCTCCTTAAATAACTCAATTAATTAAATAATTAATTATTAAAAACACTTTACTTTAATAATTCCTTTAACTAAAGTAAAGTTATCAAGATAAAAGGGTTTTGACGACTTCCGCATGCTAGACACCAAGCCTATGTAGAAATACCTGTCTGATGCTACATGCATCAACACTCCCTCTTAGCGAGGAAGGTAATTCCCGAAGAGCCACCTGGAATTGGTTCTCCATTCGATCCTGACACAATGTCGAACACATCATCCTTTCCACTGGCATCCCTCCAACCCTGTTGGTCAACTGCTTCCTAAACATTGGAATTATTGGAATCAATGATGCTACATATCAATGCCACGAAGTTTGGAAACTTTGTTGAAGGCCTACTCTCCCTTAATGTACTCCTAGAATCATCCTTCTCCTAAGCATMCATCAATGTCATCTTGTACCAACTCAGTCTCTTGAYAGGACTGGAAGGGGCTAACTCCCTCTTCCCATATGAAGGTTTTCTCCCCACACTGGAAGTCTRYGAAMTCTGCTCATCCTTTGACTGTTCACCCTTCATAGCCTCCTGCTCCTCGTCCTYTGTCACTGACATCGATCCATGATCCAATAACSCCTTAGATCCTCCTATAGGATGGCCCTGCAACTTGTATAACATGCCCTCTTTGAAACCAATGCTGAATTTTGTGTCAGGGTATATCCCTTTAAACATATGAGTACTTACCCTCTCTGAAAAGTAATGACAAAACCCCTGTCTTCCAAAACTGAAAATGAGAGAAAGTTCTTCTTTAGTTCTAGTACATAAAGCACATCCTGGGCCTCTAATGAACCTCCCAAGTCAAGTTAGAACATGACAATTCCATTCCCCTTCATTGAATACTCTACATCATCACCAAGCTACACATGGGTCACTAAGTCCTCTGTAAGACTGTTGAATAGATCTCGTGCTTCTAGCTCTAGTTGATTTTATTAAAATAAAATCTAGGCTCCCATCCTGGGATAATGGTCCACCCAAGGAATAATACAATGCAACAAATAGCCTACCCTATCATACCTCGAGATCAATCTTTCAATCTTGTTGGTTGTTATCTCCCTTGTTGCTCCTTTTCTCCTTTCCTCGGACCCTGCCCTTGCACACTTGGATGAAAGTCCTTCTCCACCCAATTCAATGAGATTTCACTATCTCATTCTGTGTGTATTTTCTATCCACTGAGAAACAACCAACTCTTGAAACCCAACACCTCTGCTACTACTGTACAATCTTGTACCTGCAACTACTTTGTTTCCCAAACCTGTCCTTGCTACCAGATCTGTCTGCTGCTCAGAATGCTACTCTAGCTGCTCCTGTGACTTCTCTTCTCCTTTGGATTGAATAGATCTCTAATTGAATATCGTTCTTCACCTTGTGCTAAGATATCCTTGAGAAAAGGTCCTCCTTTGCTATATCTATGAGTCACTAACTCCATTCGATCTGTCATACTCTAATCTCTAGATGGAATTCCTTCTTCACCCATCCAAGATCCCCTTGAGTCACTGTCCTTTATGACTCAAACACTTGAGAAAAATTGCTTATTTTCTCCTAAGTGGTTGACTCAAGAACATGAGAAAATGTCCTTATCTACTCCTATGTGGTCTCACATGGCTTATATCTTTAGATGGAAGTTCTTCTCTACCTATTTGAGATCTCCTTGTTGGTTGCTCGACCTCCTGCCATTTCTCAACAAGCCACCCACCCAACATAATTTTTCTGTTTCCTGAACTCTGTTGCCTACTTCTTGGACCTATTGACCTGCTCTAGTTATTGAAACTGTCCCTATACTAACCTATATTGACTTATACATGCCTATCACAACTGAACCCCTACGTATGTATGCACCCTCCCTTAAGGAATCTCATGTATGTACACACATGTGCTTACTACAACCCACACATGATTATGTACAAAGAGACCCGTGCATGTATGCAATCGTCCCTTCTATAACCCTACATACAACTTTGTAAACCTGCAAAATCCTAGTTCTTCCTCAGTATGATTGATCCCCTGAAATTTATCTTGTCTTGCTTGTTATGGATCTGCTAAGAACTCCCACAGATCTGATAGATCTTCTATCCATTGCTATGGATCTAAGATATAGCTTCCCTTCAGAGCATGTGATCTGATACCACGTTGAAAACCTATTACAATAGAACCTAGGTATCTTGTTATCTAGTGATTTCCTTACTACAAATTAGATTAGTAGCCCACAAAACAAAAATACATTGCTGAAATATTCAACTCAATAAATCTAGCAGAAGCAAAAAATTGGAAACCAAATCATGCAGACATGAACACCAATATTTTTTAGTAGATGCTCCTGGAAAAAACCACAGAGCTTCTTCTAGAAAAGAGGTTGACAAAGAGAAAAAGGAAGAGGAGGAGAGATTAAAAGCAGAAAAAGAGAAATAGGCCTTACAAGTAGAACACAAGAAGATTCTTAAGGAACAAGAACATGAGAGGAAGATACAAGAGGAGGCAAGGAAAAAATAAGAGGAAGATACAAGAGGAGGCAAGGAAAAAATAAGAGGAAGATGTTRCTTAGCAATTGTTGACAGARCAAAGAAGAAAGGCTGAAAAGGAACAAAGAAAAAGGGAGTTCATAGGAAAGAGAAAGAGGGGTTGGGAAGAAAAGGCTCGGTTGGAAGAGGAGGAATTAAATAAAAACCAGGAACATGAACAAGTTGAAGAGCTAAGGAGGATCCAGAAAGAAGAAGAACTAAATAAGAAAGAACTAAATAAGAAATAAGAACTTGAAAAAATAAATAAAGAGAAGGTTGAACAAGAACATAACCTCAAGGGAACTAAAGAGAAGTCTACACTGGTTGCAAAGCCTTGTGAAGTGATTGATTTGACAAAGGATGAGGAACATGTGGACAAGGTTGTTGTCCCCATCATCAATGAGAGTGTGACTAAAGAGGAATCCCCAACAGATCCAGTGGGGGAGAAGAAAGTGGAAACAAAGGATGAAAACAATGAGCATGAGACTCTGTCAGAAAAAGAAGACACCTTTGAGACCCACAATGAACAAGATTAGGGTCCAATTAACAATCAATATTTAGAAGTTCCCTTGCTTGGGAGCCAGGAAGAAAATACAGGTGTTCAAGATACACAGTTGGCTAAAGATGGTGAACAAGGCCATGATGCAAGTAATGGTAATGGTACATGTAGTAAAGATGCATGAAGTAATGAGAAGAACAAGGAAGACATCAATACCACCCCTAAGAAGAATTCATAGAAAGATAAAGCTGCTGAGAAGCGAGTTGAAATATTATTGGATGGGTCATCAGCTGAAGAGAAGAAGGAGGGAGATACACAAGATGAAGCACATAAGAGCCCCACAGATGAGGAAAATCTTGGCGTCCCAGATAAAGATGAAAAGAAGGATTCTCCAGGCAAGGATCCAAGTCAAGATTCAATATCTTAGCACTTATATACCCCTGGAAGTGTAAACAACATCCTATCTTGGGGTGACCAACCTATTCCTCAACCAGTGGAGGAAGTGGCTAAACTGGAGTCCTTTGCGTATGACCGAAATATGAGATCTATTGTCAAAAGGACCCAAAGGAAAAGGAAAATTACACTAGAAAATAATGTGCTTTGTACATCTGAGGAGGTAATCATAGATACAAAGAAGGAAACTATGATTGAATTGTTTTTAGCAGGTCTCGCCATCTTGCATAAGGTGTAGTACTATCAGGAAGCTGGGGGAGCGGTGAATTTAAGGAAAGACCCATTGGAGGAACATGTCAAGTGCCTCAAGGTACAATATAATTTAATACTGACAACACTTTGTCTTTAAGAGGAATCCTTATTGCTCAAGATCATGTACAAGGAAGTCCTTAGATGGGATGAGAAGGGCGCCAGAGCATTAGACAAAGTTGAATTTCTCTGAGAAGTGCAAAGGGAGAAAGGTGTTAAAGACCAAAACATAGAGATATTATTTGAGGAGCGACTGTCTAGATGTATTCTACCATAAAGCATTGGGCAAGTATTGTAGAAGAGTTGAAGGAGAAGGTTGATGAAGAATGGAAATAGTGTCATCGAGTTTGGGAAAACATCAATCAAACAATGGTTGATCTCCTACTGCCAACTTTCAGGTCACGTTCAGATTTTTGATCGATAGATGAGGTATCGATAGGTTTACAAAGAAGTGTCGATGAGTACGAGAATGAAGTAAAAAATATATCGGCCATGGAAAGATGGCACATGCAAAATAACTTTGTAGAGAAGATCAAGACCATCAATCGACTAGATCAGTTAACACGAAGAATGAAAAAGTACATTGGTCGTTTTCGAGATACCAAGCATGCATTGAGCATGTCAATGGATCATCAGTTTCCATATGCAGAAAATTGTGCCAAACTCTTCTCTCAGTGGTTTGAGTATCTGGACAACCATGCGATCCCCATAACTGCTAGGTCACCTAAGTCATCTTGACTCTGCTTGTTGTTTTATTTATTTTTAGTTGTTGAATTACTATTTTTAGTTAGAAATTTTGTATAAGTAAAGGGGTTCGCCCCCATAGAAGGGACCTTTGGAAAAACTAAATTTTGGACTATTGTATTGAAGAAACTTATTTTTCGCAATTAATAGAGAAGTTCCTAAGGGGTCAGAAGTTTGATTGAACCATTGTGTGTGGCGATTGGAGACTCAACTGCTCTACGCTTGATTGTTGTGTTTATTATGTCTAGTAATATTTTTCTATTTTACCAAGCTATCTTGTTAATTGTGGATGCTACTAGTATCGGTTTTAGATCTCGTTGAAATTTGTATTTCAACAAGTGTTTGGTTTTATCTAATAATCAACAATCCTCGAATTATTTCATGATTAACGATAAAATTATCGCCGAATACTTATACACATGTTAGAAAACAACTCAACCAGATATTTTTGAGAATTATTTCTTGGAACTTTATATGTTAGTTGTCCTTTAATTCCATATCTATATTTCTTTGAAAAAGTTATCTTTAAGAGAAATCATATATTTTCATTCTTCAACGTTTTCTTTTGAATCACTGATTACTAGAATTGTTTCTTTGAAGCTGCATGTAATTATAATTGTGCCTTACCCTAGAGGTTATCCCCTTGGGCAATCCTCTTTAATGCTTTAGTAATTTCCTTTTATACTGTAAGAAAACCAAACCAACAATAGAAAGAAAATAAAAAAAGAAGTGAATTTGATAACTCTTGAATCCCATCAAACAGTTGCCAGGCCATTAATTYAGAGGATTATACTATAACAAACAAGGAAGAGTCTAATTAGGCCTTGTYATTGGGTGTGATCCCTCTTTTTGAGTTAAATGGAATCTAGCCCCCTCAACAAACCCATCATGCAATGACCAAGTGAAAGTAATGACTAGAACATCATGAGCACAAKATAAAGGTAATAGGAGATCTCTCCACCAATAATCAATCACAGAGTGTCATGTACAACAATATGAATAGAGATAATATGTTGCTAAAACAACCTCCACCAATGGTACAATTATGACCAGTCAGTCTGATAAGCTAAAAYGAGTCAAAGAACATGGTAAATGATACTACTAAGTCATCATGTAAGAATTCCACCTTCCCCCTTGGTTGGCCAAGGGTCGRATAAACCATAGGGGTAGAACCAAAATAACATGTGCAATATGACAATGCCSCTAGACCAGTCCATGGGTGTCATCATGCAAGGTGTCATGAAATGGTCCTCAGACGCCCCATACAATATATGGTGTAAGAAAACCCATTGAAATTTGGAAGACAACTTTCAACACCACTCAATAGAAGCATGATTGCATTTTTGTAGTAGTATGTAGATTTCTAAGATCATAGTTTTTATACAATGCAACAAAACTATTGATGCTCCTAAAGCTACAAAAATAGAGTCATTGTGGATTACCATTGACCATCTTTTTTAATTGTGACTCTATATTTCTCGATCACTTTCATAAATCCTTATGGAATATTTTAAGTTGTTAGTTTCAGTTCTCTATTGAAGTTCATCCACAAACTAATGGTCAAACTAAGGCGATGAAAAAAACCTCAGTTTATGCTCTTCCCACCCACTGCTAGGACACCAAACAGTGGGATTAATGGTTGCATTTTTTAAAAATGCTTCATATATTACTTGTGTATTTTGCAACACAACTACAACAGAGCCATTCATGTCTCTACATGATACGCTCCATTTGAAGTTTTTTTGGCTTCCATCCTCTTACTCCTTATAAGATTCTAGTCTCCCTCCAAACCCCATCCACATTGTAATGTCCCCAACTAGGTTATGTGGGTTTATTATGTTTTATGTCCAAAAAATGTTAATTCTCCTTGTGTAAATATGTCAAATATGTAGTATTAATACTATTTTTAACCCCTTACAAACATTTTTATCATAAAGAAATATTGACAAACACATTGCATGCATCCATTACACAGAAAATAGAGCAGATAATCATGTCATCTTATTATGGATGGAAACAACAATACAATGATATCTAATAGTTGTAATAACAACTCCATAATACTCCTAAACACACAAGTCTAATGCTAGCAAGGAAGCTGCACAAATCTACTAACAAAAATAATACAAGGAAACCTGAATTGGAGCCAATATATGATGCTTCCCGCGATGCTCTCTTCCAGCAATATCCACTATGCTAGTGACCCTCCTGTAACCATACGAACCTGATCCAAATGGCATGTTGCAATCTCGACCATAGAGGCCCTCAAAGGACAACCACTGGACATCTAGCGAGGCCTCATGGGACGCCCGTACTCAATCCACGAGGATGCCCTAAAACCTAGTTTCTCTGAAATCCTCATGAAACGTTCAAATTTCTGGGCTTGACCTTGTCCAGAAAGTTCCGTAAACCTATTTCGTACCTCGGTAACTCTCCAAATGAATGCAAAACTCCCAAGTGAAGCTCCAATTGTATTCCTATATGGACTCCCCTCTTGTATGGCTAGGGTGGGTATTGCACCACCGAAACTATACTACATTAGTGGAAGGGTTTTGCTAAACCCTAACGAAACAATGGCTCCAAGAGCACTCCAAAATGAGAGATCAAATCATAATGCCAAAGAGAAGGGTTACCCCTCTATTTATCCTTCATCCAGACCTTCTATATCTTTCCCCTTTTTGACCAATTCAAACCCTCACTTTATTTTCCCTCCAATTTCATTTAAATATAATTATTTATTTTATTTAATTCGATTAGATTGTTTATAAAAACAAAGAGTATAACAACCTTATGCTTCCAGAAAGTATATTCCCTACTTTTAGTTACTCCTACATTATTGTGTTTTTCAAACAACTCAATTATGGCCAATAGACCTATTGTTTCTTTTATTCCATTGATATCTGGTTTATACAAAGGCTGTCACAATTCTTCATTCACTAACAGAATTATGAAATTCAAATCTATCGAAATATGCATCCAGAATCTCTGTTTCATTTCTAAGTAAAATGAGCTTTCGCTCTTCTAGTATTTCGTTCCAGAATTTTGTTTGTGTTGAAAGGTTCATTTGATTCAATATTTTCAAAAATTGAAATATAACCAGTTAGGCTTAATTGCCTTCCATTACATCCTTAATATCTATTGATATACATACTCTAGACTTTTAGAAGTGAATTTAGCAAGTTGTGGGGTTATCTCTCTCTATATATTGATATAGGTGTCTGTATACAAAGTTGGCTTCCCCCAACACGAGACAACCCACAGGAATGTAATTACGTAATGTAGTATGTACCATTCGTAAGTCTAAGATTTATTCCCGAATAGTGGATACTACACGGTTATTCAAATGTGAAACAGAATAGTCAGATGTATAAGATGCGCCGAGCTGATAGTAATTTCTAACACAATTAAAGAAGCAGAAATTCATTAACACAGTTACATTTCCTGGTATATATTCACCATTCGAATTTCATTTCCAGTCAAGTTACTTAACATGATTTTTACTCCACAACTACAAAAATTCTATGAGAGTCTATCCTACTTTTACTGCATTCCTACAGAATTTAGTAAACATAATACTTCATTCATACTTAAACAGATGGAAACTTATCAATCAATAATTTACAATGACATTTAAACAAAGAAGGAGAAATGAACATATCTAAACAATGTGCCAAACAACAAAGGGAACAACTACGTTCCTCCCAACCTTAGAACAAGGCAACCAAATCACTTGACCTGTTCACCCCCTAGCCTGACCATGAATCCTCAACAAATCCTTTCAGTTTCAACAATCTTCCCTTTGCCTCACACTCAGCAAGTAGTGTTTGTAAAAACAAGAGATAGATTTCCTTTCTAGCATACTAGGCAACGTCCTGCCTCCTCCCATATGCTATATATCCAACAACAAAAGTGCCTTGGTCTTTTTCCCCTTGGGAATTTTCACAGCTTTCCAAATCCTTGATTTTCAAGGGCTGCCAATGGCCAAATTCTTGATTTGCCACTTGTAATAATCAACCCCGAGGTAGTTCCAACATGTTCCCCACTCATGGAGTCATGGTCAGTTGATTTTAACATGGCTGTTCCATTTGTCCATCAACAATAATTATAAAATATTTTGTTTCATACAATTGTCATAGTCAAATAGTTAGTTGGGTCAAATCAGATCTCTGCCCAACAGCCATAATCATTAATTACAATTAACTAAATTCGAAATTTGGAATTGCCTTAAATGGCAAAAATTTTCCAATTTCAAATTTACCAAAAACGGAATAATTTTTCTAAGAAATTTCAAATTCAAAAATAATTTATTTTTGGGGATGTTACATCCTTTCCCCCTTAAATAAAAAACTGTCCTCAGTGTTTGTTCCTTTCTTGGAACATGATTGGATGGGATTTCTACAAATCTCACTCCAACTCCCAAGTGGCCTCCTCAGGGCTAAAGTGCTTCCATTTCACTTTTACCTAGGCGATGGCTCTATTCCGAAGTGCTATTTCTCTCTTGTCCAGAATGCGCAGAGGTTCCGCTTGGAAATTGCCTTCTGGTTCCACCTACACCAAGTTCCAATCGATCATATGAGTAGGGTCATGAACATAATTCTTTAACAACGAAACATGAAATACATTATGAATTTTTAGATTGGCAGGAAGTGCAAGTTGGTATGCTACGGGTCCAATTCGAGCTAAGATCTTGAAGGCCCCAAAAAACCTAGGTGCCAACTTGGCACAGTTCCCTAGCTTTAGTGAACTTTTCTGGGCTTTGACTTTTAAATAGATTCCAAGTGTCTTCTTTTCTGGTCTGCATAACTTTTCTTCCCATCCTGTGCCTCTTTCAAGTTCTGTTGAACTTATCTTACCGTGCTCTCCATTTCCTGGAGAATCTCTGGTCCAACCATGATTCTATCAACTGGGTTATCCCAACTAATTGGAGTCGTACACTTTCTGCCATACAATACTTCAAAAGGGCTCATTTTAGTAGAAGTTTGGTATCCATTGTTGTATGTAAATTCTACCAAGTGTAGGTAGTCTTCCCACTTGCTTGGTTTTGTTCTTACGTACATGCAGAGCATATCTTCTACGATCTGGTTTGTTCGTTCAGTCTGTCCATCCATTCATGGATGATAACTCGTACTGAAATTCAAGTTAGTATTTAACCCTGCAAACAATTCTTTCCAAAAAACAGATGTAACTTTTACGTCTCTATCCGAAATCACCATTTTAGGAATACCATGCAGTCTAAAAATGTTTTTCATGAATATTTCAGCGATGTTAATAGCTTTAAAAGTAGACTTTACAGGAATAAAATGTGCAGAGTTACTAAGTTATCGATCACCACCATAATTGAATCATTCTGTTTCTGAGTTTTTGGCAAACCTATAATAAAGTCCAGTGATATAGTCTCCCATTTTCATTCCGAAACATGTAAGGGCTGCAACAGGCTGGCTGGATGCTTGTGTTCGGCTTTTACCTGCTGACAATCTTGACATTTAGCTAAGTATTCTGTTGTTTCTCCCTTCATATTAGGCCAATAAAATATCTTTCTTAGTGCTGTTATCGTTTTCTGGTATCCTGGATGACCAGAATATGGTTTCTTATGAACTTCATCCAAAACTGTTAACTTTAATTCTGCCGAAT
>JASDQU010945807.1:9976-22250 GCA_032191745.1 Picea mariana
AGGAAAAGTTCTTCTTCCTTCTCTCTTCAGGAACTCAGACCACTGTGACCCCTCTAAAGGCAATAGATAGGTTTACATCATTAACGATCATAGGGATGACGAAAATAATGTGTAACAATTTACTTCAGCACTTCGGGGCTCTGACCTTCGTTTTTGCTTATCCTATCCCGCCACTTTATATAGATCAATTAGTCAATATGACTCCTGAAATATTTCTCAGATCGGACGACTCATGTCCTCTTCGAAACATTTGTAGCGTACAATGTCCTTCCACTTTAATCGATTCAACGATCGGTATATTATCCGAAGTATTCCTCGGATCGGACGACTCATGTTCACTTTGGGACTTCGGCCTTCAGGTAATCTTACTTGTTCTCAACCCTTTTCTGTCGAACTGGTCAGCGCCGAAGTTGACCACTGTTGATCTAACAATTCCCCTTTTCTATTCTAGATCAACGACTAATACTTAACTCTAGATCAAATCTTGATCTGACGGCTGAGAAACATCCCGAAGATCCTACTTCAGATTTGATGGTCCTTCTTTATGGCGTACGTTGTCCTTCGACTCAACTTGATTCAATGGTCGAGAATGATTTCGGAGTAGATCAGCGATCAGGGATGATTGCGGGGTCCCAACTAGCACGACGTTTAAAACTATCATCGAGCTCCGCAATGGAAACAACTCGTTGGTAGTGGAGCTGATCCCAACTAGCACGACGTTTAAAACTATCATCGAGCTCCGCAATGGAAACAACTCGTTGGTAGTGGAGTTGATGCCAACCGTAGATCTATTGGCGGGTGACGATCAATGGTCTAGAATAATTGCAGGATTAGAATTAACGCATTGTTTAATTCTCCCTTCGCGCTCCGCAATCAATCCCTGCCCTTGATCTGGCGCTTGCATATCCAACGATCATGACTTGATTTGATCGTTGACCAGTCCTCCAACAGTCCTTCTCTTGTTATCTGAAGGTCTAGACTAATTGTGGGATTGGAATTAACGCATTGTTTAATTCTCCCTTTGCGCTCCACAATCAATCCCTTCCCTTGATCTGGCGCTTGCGTATCCAACGGTCACGACTTGATCTTATTGTGTTTTTGTAATGCACTTTCCCTTCTGAGCTTCATGTGCGTCGTCTCTTATGAGCTTATGATCTTCAATCGCTAACCCTCCTGGGCTCTTCGGGTGGATTCCTCTGCACCTCGCGTTATGTCTTTTGCGCGACTACTCCTTAAAACTATCTCATTGAGCAAGATTCTTTCTTGAATCCTTTGGAGTTTTCTTGTGGGGATTTCGATCCTGATGGCATTTTTACAATGCACTCTTCCTTCTAAGCTTTGATTAATGTCCTTGCTTCTGAGCTTGAATCTCTGCATATTGTTTGACATTTTCATTCTCTGCATACTGTTTGACATTTTCATTCTCTACTAACTGTTATACTGTTGACATCAATGACAATTCATTACAACAACTTATCATCACATCACAATGACATCGATTGCTGACATCAATGACGGCATATCAAAGACAATATGTCCAACAATATCCCCCTTTGTCATTGAGGGAAACACACTAACTTCATACACAAACTCCCCCTATGATGATGCTTCTCTCCTCTGAAGTTACTCTCCCCCTTTGACATCAATAGAAAAGGGTTGCTCCCCTTATGATCAACTTATGTTTGTTTGCATGTTGTTGACTAAAATATGAACTTGGGTAACTCCCCCTGTGTTAGCACTATGTAATTTTGCCCAAGGCTGCAGAGGCAGTCACAGAGGTAACATCAAACCGCTTTGAGTCAAGGATCTAGCCCTCCAAGACTTAGAGGGGGCTCTCTCTGTATGATATAAATTTATTTGGATTTGGATATTAGGCTAGTTATGTAGAACATGATTTGTTTTTGAGTTTTTGGTTGAGACAACAAAAGAGCCATTGGGCAAAATGGATTCAGGTCATGAACTTCAATGGTTTACAGTTCAACACAGATGGACAACCTCCCTCAAACACTGAGGCAAAATAGGCACCTTGTTCAGCAGGTATAAAGTGATGTAAAGGTAGTCTTAAAAAAAAAAGATTACACTGTAATAAGGGGCATCTGACAAAGGATGAATCTTTTATGGTAGCTTTAGAAGAAAGAAAACAAGAGGTAGGCCACCAAACAAGGCATCTAACCAAGGATGAATCCTGGAAGGAAAACCATAGACACATAACAATATTCAACTACATAAGAGGCACCTAACCATGGGTGAATCTCTACATGCAGCTGCAGAAGAATCAACATACAAATCTGATGGCTAAAACAGAGCATCTAACTATGGACGAATTCTGTAACATGACAAATACATGACAAGCATATTCTATGATGAAAGGAGCACCAAAGGATGAATTCCAATCACACTGCTCTTAGAAATAAGTTGTAAGATAAACAAACAAACAAAGAAGAGACATTACTTAGCATAAGTGTCGTGATGAGTCTCAATCCATAAGTAGGCTTGCTATGTTAAATTCACAAAGAAATGAACATGGTCTTTCTTACACTTTTCTGGGATTTCCCTACACCCAAAATTTACAGGGCCTAGGGAGCCTCTTTCACACAGGTCAAACCTCTCTCTTCTTTCAAAACATGAAGTATTTATACCCATTTATTACAATGATCATGTCATCAAATGACTACGATTTCATTCAATCAACTCTAAACTAACAATATTGCACTGCAGAAAAATTGGGATTTCCCCAGCACTGCACGGATTTCTTTAATTGTGTGTCAATTATCAGTCACTGGTAACAGATTATTGATGGCCTTTGGTGATGATGTGGCCACCCCTGAGTGTACGTCATATCTTTAGATCAGGAGACGGTAGGATTTCGTGGAGATCCAATCGACTTTTTCCTTCACCAGATGTCATCCCGTGGAAACTTTTGCCTCCTTAAATTATGAGAAATAGGGTCCCAATGAGTCTTAAATTCTCCCAATCTAAGAGGTTTGTGTAAAAAACGGGGGAGGTTTTTGTAGATGAGACTTTCTGAAGAAAAAAATTCCTTTGGTTTCTCCAATTTCATCTCCAGCTCGCCGAAACAGCTCCCACAATATCAGGACTGAAACAGGAAAAATCGGAAACCTGAAAAAAAAAAAAAAGGCCTGGAAGATGGCTTATATTATCCCAATTGGTGGCACCTATGAAAAAACCGAGAGAGGTTTTTTTTCTTCAACCTATTATGGAGAAAAACCTATCTCGGTGTTTTCAAATTCCTTCCTGTTTGCCTGGAATCCTTCCCAGAAGTTGACTCGTTGAAATTGGAAAAATAACGGTTTTGAGTTTTTTGGGTGAGCGATTTTGCAGGGGGGAAGGTGGTTATTGGACCCCCAGAGGTGGTAAGTGGTATTGGGCGGGGGGGGGTTTGATTTCACCAGGGGGTGACAAGTGTCCCTCCCAATACCACTTGAACAGACCCCACTGAGGTGATGTGACCTGAGGGAGGGGGCAGGGGGGTCCGATATGTACGGGGAATGCATGCGTTAGTCTTAAGATAGTTTTAATTTTTCGTTTTGTTTTTATTAATTAATATTTGTTTTTACTTATTTTTGTTTTTAAGTTTGTTTTATTACGTTTTGTTTTATTTATATATGTTTTGTTAATTAGTTTTTTTTTTTTTTTAACAATAGCGAGTAGGTTTTTTATTTAATAAAAAACAGTGGCTGAGCCACATAAGGTGTACATCTTAAAAGCCTGAAAGTAAAGCAAATATTTCCATGAGCCAAAAAACTAACAGCCTGGAATGACACATCCGGCTTAAACAGTCTTGCGCTGAAGATTACACCTGGCAACAACCAAACGCTGGAATCCAGAGCCCGAGCAACTTAATTAACATCCTCATATGTCTTTATTTGATCTCCCTTGCACCTATGATACCCTTCAGAAAGCTTACGCACCTCAGTCTTTTCCTTGAGGATCCTGGCATGCAGAGTGTCTGTTATCTCGGGCATCCTAGTTTCATTCTCCTCCATACGATTTACCTCACGTTCCTCTGGCTTCTGAAGAGTTTGGCCACGGCAGTGGACCCTTCTACAGATATCTGTGATCCCGTCCTCCGTTCCTGCCCAAGAGTCCTGAAAGGAGGAACCGAAGCCTTCGGAGGGAGCCATATAACCGCTCAAACCATTGCTCAGCAACCTTTGCAAATGTATTAACAGGTTCCTCCTGAGAAGTATCCATTCCACGTTTAGAACTCCCCCAGGAGAGCTCAGATCGCTCCTGAGATCATTTGAGACAATGCGCCTAAGGAAAAAGATACAGACTAAGAACATTATTTAGTTTAAGAGATCCCTTGCTTAGGGAGACAACTTCATTAGCAGCTTGATCCGCTATTCCGTTATGAGCATGGAGAACATGGTAAAAACCAATATCACTGAACTTTGGCAACAGAGCTAGAATGTGTTTCATCACTTGCTTCATGTGATAGGAGGGCAGAAGATTTCGAGTGATAACCGCTTGAATGATCAATCTAGAGTCCCCCACAACCGTTAGATCAGTAATTCCCAGGTGCGAGGCTTGGTTCAGACCTTTCCATAACGCAAGAGACTCCGCCACATTATTGGTTTCCACTCCTAAGCCCCAGGAGAACTTCCAAATCAAATTTCCTCCGGGATCAAAGAGCCCCCCTCCTCCTCCAGCCTTCCCTGGATTCCCTTTTGAAGCATCGTCAAAAACCAGCATGTGTCTTCCTACTTTTTTTTTCCAGATCAGGAATTCAGTGCTATTCTTTCTGATTTCCCAAGCCTGCAACTTGGGGTCCTGGCCTGACTTGGAGAGTTTACCTGGGTTCAAGGGAAGGAACCAAGATTCTTCCAAGGAATTGAGAGGGGAACAAATGAATTTAGCAGGCTGAGAGCGAAGAAAGTCACCCATCATAGCTTTAATTTTGACCTCTACCTGAGGGGGGCTAGAGCAGATACCTCGAAAAATCCTATTATTTCGTTCAATCCAAAGTTTCCAGCATATAAATTTTGGCAGAATCAACCATGAGAATCCTAAAAAGTCTTTCGAGTGAGAGGAAACAGGGGAGGTAAGAGCCCATTTACTGAAAAGAGAGGAGACCTCTTCAAATTGCAAAGAAATTGACCAAGGGGAGGTCATAAGGCCCCAGACTTCTTGGGTGAAGGGGCAGGAGAGAAAAAGATGGGAAGTCGTCTCTTCATTAGCCAAACAAAGAGGACATCGAGAAGGGCCTTCCCAGCCTTTCCAGCGCAGAACTTCGGCTGTAAGAGCACTGTTATGAGCCAATAACCAAGTAAAATGATCAACTTTGGGAAGGGATTTACTGGACCAGACAAACTTCCAGACCCCTGGAGAGGTGGGTGCATGGGGGATAGCCTTGATGCATTTGTACCCTTCAACTACTGAATAAAGCCCGGATTTGGATCCCCAACATCTAGAATCCTTCAGATGATTATCTATAGGATATTTCCCCTGCAAACAATGGAAGAGCAATGCCTGTTCGTTTAATAAATGAGACGGACAGTCTGGTATTTCCCATCCTGCCCAAAGCTGTTTGTCATTCGAAGTCCATCTGGAAATGGCTGATAACGTAGTTTTCCCGGTACTTGTGAGGTGTTTCCTTACCCCTTCCAATCCTTCCAAGGTCCCAAGTGGGGGATGTCCGAGGATGGAGTCCTCCCAAATCTTGATTTTCTTACCATTTCCTGGAGACCAAGTAAGAGCTTGAGAGAAGAAAGTCAAAGCTTTCGAACAAAGGGAGAACAAGGGAGATCCCTTAACCACTTTCGAACTCTTATCCAAACAACGAAGTCTTGATTCGGAAAAATATTTCTTCCAGAGCGCCTGCTTACTCCAGGTTGAATTCCCGGTGACCATATTCCATAGTAGCTTTGCTCCCAGAGCTAAATTTTGAGCACGAAGGTCTCGCAGCTGTAGCCCACCTTCCAACAAGGGAGTTGTGACCTTTGTCCAGTTAACCAGAGGGAGTCTATTTTCATTATGCTTCCCCCCTTTCCACAGGAATCTCCGCAGGAGCACTTCAATTTTGCCAAGAACTGTACTTGGGGCTAGAAGAAGAGAGCCTTGAAAGACTGGCATACTAGCTAGAACGGATTTAAGGAACACAGTTTTCCCTGCTAAGTTCAGCCAAGATGCTCCCCATGCTTTGATTTTTGCTTGCAGCTTTTCAATTAGCGGGCCCCAACTGGAGACTTTCAGTTTTGCATTGAAGATTGGGATTCCCAAATAAGTGAAATATGTCCATAGGTAATTACCTTCAATTTTCAGAATTCGAGCCAGATTATGCAATTCAATCAGGGAGCGATTCCAGCTATATATTTTGCTCTTGGAATAGTTAATTAGGCTTCCCGAAGCATCTTGATAGTCATCTAGAACCGATTTGAACTTTTTTGCTACATTTGGGCTCGCTCCTCCAAGGAGAAGAGTGTCGTCAGCAAACTGGGTGTGATTAACTTCTTTGACCCCTTTAACGATCCTTAGTCCTAGCAGCTCTTGATGGATTCTACTGTGTTCCAATTGAAAGCTAAGAGCGGCGGCTTGAATAGCATACAACAAGGGAGAAAGGGGACACCCTTGGCACAGACCCCTCGAGGCCTGGAAAAATTCAACTACTCTTCCATTAACCAGGGGGGCGATCCAGGGCGCGCTTATACAAGCTTTAACCCAAGAGAGAACTTCAGGTTCAAATCCAAATCTTCTCATTACTTGAAACAAAAAGGCATGTCGAACCCTGTCAAAGGCGTTAGTCAAATCTAATTTAATTACCATACCTTTCTCCTTTCTGTTGATGCTAGAGTGAATAGCTTCCTGAACAAGGACAATATTGTCAGAAATATGCCTTCCTTGGATGAATCCTCCCTGGTTCTCAGGAATAATGCTCAGCAAAACAGCTTTCAGCCTATTGGCTAGAACCTTCGTGATGACTTTATATCCAATGTTGCATAGGGAAATCGAATGAAATCTTGCAAAGGATGAAGCTCCTTTTTCCTTAGGAATGAGAGCAAGAAAAGAGGGATTAGTTCCTCCTCCAATTTTATTGCATGATTGAGACTTCTTGACCATTTTCAGAAGATCCCTGTGGATGATGGTCCAGCAAGAGATGAGAAACCGGGCAGTAAACCCATCAGGCCCGAGTGCTTTATCGGGGCTCATACCTTCAACAGCAGATTTGACTTCTTCCAGAGAGACAGGGCGCATATGTAGAGCATTGGAATGGTCTGAAACTAGAGAAGGGATATGATCTAAAATTGCCATATTGCTGAGATTTAATTCAGGAGATGACTCCAAATATATCCCCTTAAAGTGATTATGAGCTGCTTTTTTAATTTCATCAAAGGCAGTGAGCTGATTTCCCAGATGTTCAATCTTAGGCACAGAATTAAAATGCTTTTTTATCTCAGCCTGTTTGTGAAAAAACTTGGTATTTCTGTCCCCGTCATGCAGCCAATGGTTTCTTGATTTGATTTTCCAGTAATTTTCTTCAAGTCTGCAGGCATCATGCAGCTTATTGTGAAGAAGTAATTCTTTATCCTTCGTAGGTTGGTCCAGATAACCTTCCGATCTGAAGTGAAAATCTTCCAATTCCTTCTCAGCTTCTAGCCTTTGCTGCTTTGGCGTCTTATGCTGTTTAGCCCAATCTTTCAAAGATTTTTTCAAGATTCGTAGCTTTTCTTCCCATACATGGAAAGCTGACCCTCTAACATTAGTGCGCCAGGCTAGAGCTACAATGTCATAGAAACCATCCATAGAGATCCAAGAGGGATTGAATCTAAAAGGAATAGGCCCCATATTTTTATCTTTGACAAAGGAGAGCGCTATAGGGTTATGATCAGAAGCACTGAAAGCTATAATAGAAGAAACAGGATCCATCCCTTGGAGATGGAGGGATTGTTGGACCAAAAACCGATCAAGACGGGCAGCAATATGTTCTGGGCCCAACCTTCTATTTGTCCAAGTGTAAATCCCTTTAGCAGGCTTAATATCCTCCAGATCCCAAGTAGCTATAAGATCTTCAACCCACTCCCTAGACGGATCTCTAATCACATTTCCTCCTCTTTTTTCCAGGGCAGAAAGGGTTAAGTTAAGATCACCTGCTACTATATAATTATCAAGATGAGAGTTTACCATATGATCGTTTAGGGAATTCCAACAATATTGCTTCTCAGAGAGAGCTATAGGAGCATACACATTAAAAATACTTAACCGGAGATTAGATTCTTTAAGTAGAATTTCAGTAAAAATCCAATGAATATTTGTTACCGAGCTTACTAATTCAACCTTAGAGGGGTCTCAGAGCGTTGCCAAACCTCCTGATGCTCCTCGAGAACTGACCGCTATACATTGTGCATTAGACCAGAATGACTGAGCAACATGGAGGAGAGATTGCTCTTCCATTTTTGTCTCCTGGATAAGGAGAATATGAGGCATCGATATTCTGATAAGATCTTTCATAGATAACGTTTTCGATTTTCTTCCTAGCCCCCTACAGTTCCAGGAGACGATCTGCATTATTTACTTTTTGGATTGGACGTTGCCCCTCTCGCAGCATTT
Organism: Picea mariana; assembly: GCA_032191745.1. Taxonomy (NCBI): domain Eukaryota; kingdom Viridiplantae; phylum Streptophyta; class Pinopsida; order Pinales; family Pinaceae; genus Picea; species Picea mariana. The sequence continues at coordinate 18,545 of JASDQU010945807.1, forward strand.
CCCTGATGTCTGGTATTTCTGGAATTCAGGTGTTTTTCAATAGTAGACTGTACTCCAGCTAGCTTATCTTGATAAGCAGTTGTTTCCCTTCTTTCTTTGTCTGTTTTCCTTCCTCTCTTGTCCTTCTTAACCGACTTTGTTTGATCTATGTCCTCTTCTTTCGTATCATCCTCCTCTGATCCTACTTCAGATGCCATTTCCACATGAGGTTCCTCCTTATCTTGCTGATCTAAGGATTTCTCATTCATGGTTCCTTTATCTTGATATCCTTCACCCAGAGGATTGGCAGATGATGGAGGTATTTCTCCTTCTTCAATCGCTTTGTCTGGTGGTTCTTGTTCTTCAAGGGCTGTAAAGCTATTCCCGAATTTTGAAATCTGGATTTCCTTCTGATTTTTAGAGGACTTAGGGTCCTTCGAAGGAGGACCATTGGCCTGGGATTCAGAGACCTTAGAGCCCTTTCTTCTTGGGTTTGCCTTCTGTTTCTTCATTTGTTTCCAGCCTTCCTCTGATCCTTTCCCTGCCTCTGGCTCCTGTAATTTGGGGCAGTGCCTTTGAAAGTGCCCGTATTCATGGCAGTGCCTACACTTAAAGGGCAGCTGTTCGTAGTCCAGTTGTTGATAATGCTGCCATCCTTTAAACGTAAGCTTGATTGCCTCTGGTAAACCTACCTCCAAATCTACTTCAACACAGATTCGGGCAAAGAAATATTGTCCTTTAGGGTCAGCTTGATCAATATATTTACCAAGCCCATTTCCTATGGCTCTGAGAGATTCCTCTCCCCAACAGTGCACGGGGAGGTTTGGTAAACGAACCCAAACTGGTACAACTTTGGAGATATCCTTATTCAGGTCAAAATCAGGGGTCCATCTGTTCAGATAGAGCCCCTGTGGCCCCATAAAGTAAGGACCACTTCGGAAAATCAGATCCCTGTCGTCTTTCGAGACAAAATCAAACAGAAAGTACCCTCGTCCGATCGCATAGCATGAGACTCCTTGGGATATCAGAGGTCTCCAGTTATTCTGAACCCAGGTGTCAGTGGAACGGGGAGTCGGCCAGAGACCAATAAACTGTCCTATTAGGGCACGATCCACCAAAGATACGACCAACTGGATAGGTTTCTCCGAAGGCAAAGCGATTTCTGGAATGGCATCTAATTTTTTAACAAATTTCGGCGGTGGGTCAGAGACTTTCTTCTTTCTGTGGGCATTCACCAGGCGGGCGAAGGCAGCTTCTTCAGCGGACGGAGGGGGAGGAGCCGCCACTCCTCCTCCCACAAAGCTCATCTCCGCTGACTTCCGCTCAAACCCTAGCGGAGATCACCCCGAGTTCGAGTTCCAAAGGGGAGAAGGATTTCCGTTGGCCAATCGCTGCACGCTGTTACATTTAACTAGCTTGTATTACTTTGCATTTTACAATCTTTTCCTATTACATTTATTAATAGAACTTGGGTTTCTAATTAGTTTTTTTATTATATATGTTTTTTTTTTTTTATATTTGTATTTAATATTTTATGTTTATTTAATATGAATTTGTTTTTAATTGTTTTATTGTTTTCAATTAATATATAATTACAATAAACTAACTTAACTACTAATTATTAATTACTAACAAGACTAACCTAGTTTATTAGTCTAAGTACACTGATTTAATTAATATTAACCTAATTATTCGTTTATTATCCTAAGTTTGTTTCTTCATGCAAGGATGAGTGATGGGCATGATGAAGTGAAGGATGAGGGACTGAAAGACGTAGGGGTGGATGAAGGATACAACAGGGTGATGGAGGATCAGGTGAAATGGATGGAGGGGGAAATGGAATCAACCGAGCCGGATGTCTTCATCGCAGGGGCAACGCCAAATAGGCAGTTGAAGAAACCAGTTACCTATGATTATAGGACCCCAACACCCTGGAATCATGTTCTGCTTGCCATAAATAAATGACTCCCTCTGTCAATATGCTCCCTTTGCCTTTGACTACTCTGCCCCTTTGTTTCTGAAAGGGTAGCTCTTCATGACAAGGTCTCTTCCCCTATTAATTTACTAACTATTTTATCTCAGTCCATTGGTATATTTTTGTTCAAATAAGTAGTCTTCTTGATACCAACTTGTAGTGATACCCATATGTAGTGATCAAGTCTTTTAAAAAACTTAATCTAATTACTTCTTATTTAATAACCAAAATACTCCTCCTGAGTTTTTATTGATTTTCCTTTGTCAAATAGAAACAAGAGTATGAATCTTACTGATCTTTTTGATCTGCTTCTTATTCTTCTTTGATATTTCACAGGAATATCAATTGAGGAATGATATCAATTGATTTAAATATCGATTTTGTTATCAAATTATTTTTATTGAATGATACTCCTTGAACTTCTTTGCTACCTTTATTTTTCCTCTTCTCATATTCCACAACTAACCCTACCAATGATTTTTATTTTGACCACTAATCTGTAGACAGTCAAGATTTTCTATATGTTAATTTAAAAAAAAAAAAAAACTCTTGGCATAATCCTTCGATTTTGTAGAAACCAATTTAAACTTCTTTTTGTATTTTCTTTATTTTGATAACAACTTATGACATCATCAGAATTTGATATTGTCCCATATTCTTTTATAGACACTTCATTTTCTTGGGCTTGATTTATTTCATATTGAATTTCACATTCTTTATTAGGACCTTCACCCATCATGCTCTTATTATTAATTTCTTCATTTTCAGGTGTAATGTCATCTTTCTTGCTTTCTCCTTCAGATTTTCTTCTCCATATCTTTCTATGTGATATTCTACTTTTTGGATCTTTTCTTTCTAATTGTGTTTTTGGAGATTTGTCATCTTCTTTCTTCTTCCACCTTTTATTAGGTTTTGTCACTAACTTGAATGACTTATTTAAGGATTGACTTTTTGAACTCTTGCAGCTTTGGGATTTGTGCCCAAACCTATCGCAGTTGTAACATCTCATTGTATGACAAAATTTTGTTGTGTGCCCAACAAAGTTACATCTCCAACATCTAATTGAGTTTTTGGATTTTCTTGTATATCATTTCTCTAGTTTCTTGCAGTCCATTGCTTTATGGCCAAAGTTACGACAAGAAAAGCAATAGCCATTGAAGGTGTTTCCATTCTTGTTTTATTTTGGCTTGAGAGATCTATCATTTGATTTTCTTCTTCCTTCTTATTTCTAAAGCTTCCTTCCTTAACAAAGTTCATGACTTGTAATTACTTTGTAATTGCACCTTTTTCTTTTTGAGAAGGACGATCATTTCTCATGTTTGTAAATGGTGCTCCATTTGTCATTGTCTTCTTTCTTATTGTATCCAAGACCAATTTTGTCATCAGCTGATCTTTGGCTCTTCCAAATCTTATCTAGGACAGATGAGCTATTCTGGAAATTGACAATCTTATTTGTCTTTTCATTCATCTTTTTGAGATTGACTATTTCTAACTTCAATATGTGACATAATTCTTCCTTTTTAGTCAACTGAATCTTCAGGGCTTCTTCCATTTCTTTAGCATGTTCAAGTTGAGTGTTTAGATTGATGACTATTTCTTCTGTCTCATCCAAGACTTCTTTGCATTTAATAGTTTTGTCATATGTCTTCAATTCTTCCATATCTTTTGTTAGATCAAAAACTTTAGTTTTCAATATTTTGATTTCTTCCTCGTATTCTATCTGAATCCTTTTGAGGTTGATGGTTTCTAATT